>PVJN01004228.1:0-92393 GCA_004026805.1 Lasiurus borealis | reverse complement strand
ACTATCTATCTCACAGAGTTTTAATGAGAGAAAAAACAAGATGATGTATGTGCAACAACGTGAACAGCAATGTATACCTTGTGAGCACTCAATATTGTTACATATGATTATTATTGTCATAACAAATATCTTTAATCCCTTTAAAAGTTTATTAATACCTACAATGTGCTACAGAATATCAGTGAGCCTGAGTCCCTGCCCACAGAATTTTTATGACCTGATTTATACAAATACAAAACTCATGAGAGTTTTCATGACTATTGGATCCTACCATATTGACTTATATTGTAAGTTTTTTTGAAGCTTATTTTTAGTTTAGTTTGGATATCATCACCAGTTCTCAAATACAGAGCAGTCATTGAATAGTAAGAACTTGGTGTGTTATGGAAACCCAACTCTGGCAATGGCAGAATTATACAATTTTTGGACTAAAGCATAGCAGCTTGGAGGAAACAGCTCATTGTTTCAAGCCATTATACTCATAATTAGAAACAACATTGCAATTGGGATGCATGAAAATCCAAAATGCTTCTAACATATGAAATCTCATGACATTTAAATTATAAAGTAATAACTTTCTAGTGCTGTCCCACTGGAAGAAATAACGTTTAAATGAAAAGATTGTTTTATCTGACTACTAACAGACATTTAAAGACATGACATTTAATATGATAATGGCATACATTTTTCTGTTACCTATAAATTGAAGATTATTTTTAAAACGTAAACATTATAAAGTCAAGCAAGACCAGGAATGACAATTGTCATTTTTATGGAAGCTAGATTTCTCTTAGATAATTGCATGTGTACATTCAAGGATAGAGATTTATAGCTGAAGTACACTTGGTAGATTACAGTGAAATACATCTCCAATACAAGAGATCAGATTTTTTTTTTTACTTAAAACTCATGATAGCAGAGTAAGAAAATGAGCTGACAACTTATGAAGTTAATCTCTCCCCTTTAACCTCCTGTACAATAGATTTTTCATTTCCTACCACTTTTATTGTCTCTTAGCTCGGGCATTTTCCCACATCTCACCTGAAACTTGTGGCCACTGAGTCAGGACTCTGAGCATTTCCCTGTTGGTGGGAAGCTCTGGATCACTGAAGGCCACTTTGAATGTCAGAGCAGGAAGTGCTGCTAACAGGGGTAGTTAATCTAAACCCAGCTCAGGGTTTCTATAACCCCTAAAAAAAACTGGTCTTTTCCCTGGAGCTGAACCTGTGTCTGTAAGTGTTAAACTTATAGCAACCTAGGGAAATATAACAACTGCAATGCACCCAACCTCTAGTTCATCAGGTGTGGAGTGTCAAATTGCTATGAGCTCCATATATTAAAATACCGAAGAGCTGTATCAACACCTCAATCTGTTTCATTGAGTAAGAAATTCATGGAATCTCAGTCATGTAAAGGACTTTAACAGTGAGAGGAAAAGTAGATAAAAAAAGGATGAAAGGAGTAAGGATAACAGAAAGAAAAGGCAACAAGACAAGTGTGAAACCCCTGGAAAGTGGTGTTGGTCAGAAAAGAAAATCTAAGCTCTTCCAACAAAGAACATTTTCAATCCTCTAAATGTTCCTAGAGCCAGCAAATGCCGTACTTATATTAAGGGAGATTTTCATATGGTAAAAATTGCCTAGAGAAATAGAATTTTTTTTATATATCTTTGATATGTATAAAATAAAGACTTAGGTTCTTACCAGTTTGGCTCAGTGGATAGAGCATCGGCCTGTAGATTGAAGGGTCCCAGGTTTGATTCTAGTCATGGGCATGCACATTGGTTATGGCAGCTGATCAATATTTCTCTCTCATTGATGTTTCTAGCTCTGTATCCCTCTCCCTTCCCCTTTGTAAAAAATCAATAACATATATTTAAAATAATAATCCTATATAATAAAAGGCCAGTAATCAAATGGCAGAAAGACCTGAACAACCATGGCTCCTTGCCCCGGCCAGTCCCACCCCTAATTGGCCACCATTGGGACAGGCCAACTGGATCCCACCAGTGCACAAATTCATTCACCAGGCCTCTACTAATAAAATAAATTAAGGGCTTAGTGGCAAAACAGAAAGGTGTCTTGTGGACAGACAAACCCATGTTCAAATCTTATATCTACCAATTCATAGCTGGCTGGTTTAGTCAAATCACTTAATATATATTCTTAATTTCCTTATCAAAATAAGTAGTTTATTATAGACTCTAGTCTATATTGGGTGTTCTAAAAGTAGTAGTTGCTATTATAAAAGAATATTACCTTTAGTTAGAAAAATACTGGGCTGTAAATAGCATCAGGCAAACCATACTAGGTTAATCAGTCAATAGATAGAGTAGTCATACATCCCAGTTTTCTCAGAGCAGCATTAATTTATACCCGTTGTACTAGCATAATTATTAACAGTGCCTACTTTCATTCTGTGATAAATGATAGATTGCTCTGGTAATGGGCCAAATATTCACTGGTCAACTAAGGCAGAAATGAGCAGGCACAGGCATCCAGGAACCACATGTACAGAGTCTTAGTGAAGGGGCCATAGCAAACTTAAGGGATCTGTTACTGAGCTCTCACCCTAGGTCACCCACTCATTAGAGTCAGAATTCATAGAGAAAATATCTTTATCTAACCAAGTTCCTGGAAATAGTTTTGTTTTATCAAATGTTGTTAGTCGTAGGTATCAATTATTGCCCTGAAAATATCTGCCTTCAAAAATGTCTAGTCTACTGCCCAAGAAAGACCCATAATATTATTTTATATTATAATTGTTAAATGAAAGGCTTTAATAAAAGTCCATGGTAGAATGCCTAAAAAAATCTTAAACTTTTCCCAAGAAGTAAACCACAAGAGGTAGGCTTAGAGCCTGGCTTTGACATTTGTGTAGGTATTTGTCAGGCAGACAAAAAGGAGACCCTCTCTTTTTATCCAGAATGAACTGCTTAAGGACAGAGCCATGAAGAATGCCTTACTTGCCTAGGTAATTCTGAGAAGTCATATGTGAGAACAGAGTAACCTTTATAATGTAATATGAGGCTAGAAAGGTTCCTGAGTAAGTGAGGATAATCTTGCATGGGCCACAATAATCTTAAAACAACTAACGATTATTATATGTAATGAAATGATTAAAAAAGATGAGACTCTCAGCATGATGTGAAAACCATACCCTTGGGTTTATTTTTAGTATAATTCCTGAAAATAAATATTTGAGAGAAGACATAAAAAGGTTACAGGGAATATAGGACACGGACAGAAATTTGTTCAAGCTATGCTTCATAATCACTAAAAATAAACAGAATTAGTTCTTCATTTTGTGGCTTTCCATATCTCCTTTTTCTTCCTCTGTGTCTGGAGGTACCTTCTTGACTAATTGTGTAAACCTAATGTCCCTCTGCTTTTAGTGGATAAGGAAAATTTTGTCTAAATTACTGTCAGGTAGAAATTATGGAGGCAGTTTAAGCCATGGTATAGACTTGGAAGTAGATATAATTAACAATTTTGTAAATGTTATGCTGTGCTGTTTTTATTCAGCTCTGTCCTGTGGTCCTGGAGAAGTTAACATAATCTCAGAAATCTAGAGTTAATAAATCTTGTCTAGTTATATGCCAAAACAGAGGTATTCATCAAAAGTAAGGTGTGGCAAGAAAAAACCTTGTCCAATCATCTAGTTCTTTAATTAATGCATTTATTCAACAAGAATTTTCTCTGGGCTAGGAAATATTATAGGTATCATAAGGAATACAAAGTTTGATTAGCAATGCCTTAAAAAGGGAAGGAGAGCTTAGGTAAACCTAGGAATATATGGTAAAAGGTAATATACAAAAACATTCTGCAACAAACTGGTGATATTGAGAAAATATTAAACATTCTACTCTTTTGTTCCAAATGCTAGAAAACCAATTAAAATTGTTAGTGTTTATTTTAAAAAACATAGAGTTGTTATTGAATGAAAGAAAGGAAAGACTTCAGATACAAGACAAGTTTAAGAATCCATATTATTAATTAGAAGTCAAGTAAGTTATGAAGAAAACTTTTAGAAGAGAAGTTTTAACAATCACATGATTAAAAAAGCTGAAAATTCAACCTGTATTTAAAAGGATGTAAAATTAGAACCATAGTCTAAAGTTTGGAGGAAAGAATAAGCTACTTTCATAAAAGGGAATTTCATTATATCTATCTTCTGATTGGGTTGCTCATCTTGGCCCATTAATATCCTATATAATAAAAACCTAATATGCTAAGTATCTGACCATTCGACTGTTCGACCAGTTGCTATGATGTGTACTGACCACCAGGAGGCAGACACTCCAACCAATAGGTTAGCTTGCTGCTGAAGTCCGACTGATCAGGACTGGGCAAGATGGGCCAGAGACGCTATGGAGCCCTCCTGTGGTCCTTCCCCAGATCTGGTTGTGCACTGGTGGGGTCCCTCCACCTGGCCTACACCCTCTCGAAATCTAGGACCCCCTGGGGGATGTTGGAGAGCCAGTTTTGGCCTGTTCCCCGCAGGCCAGACTGAGGGACCCCACTGGTACACAAATCTGTGCACTGGGCCTCTAGTAAATAATAATATGTGATGGATGGAAATCCAAATTCAGGAGTTGGGCTTGAATTTGAGCTGTTTGGGAAAGTAAAGAGCAGAGATATTAATTAGAAAACTATAGGACCCAGTTACATAGCAACTGCAAAACGACCTCACAGTGAGCCACCAAAACTCAACCACGTAAAGAAGGAAGTAATCATGGAATATGAGGAATTTTACTATCAATGAGAGACAATGTACAATAAAGGAAAAATTTTTCTCCCAGGGGTTTATAAATAAGATAGATAAATTATAACAGTGATATTATGAAGCAAGAATAAACAGGCAGAATGAAAATAATAAATAAATAAATAACAATGTAGCCAGTTTTAAAAAATCTAGATCTATAAATGAAGACATATAGCTAAAGAGAGAACTAATTAATTGGAAAATAGAACAGAGGAAAATTCCCCTAAGAAAACATAGAGAAAGGAGAAATGCAACCAATGAAAGAATAGTCAAGAAATTTAAATAATAGAATAAGAAGCTGTAGCTAACATCTGATAGTTTTTCAAATATTTTATTTTAAAACTAGAGGCCTGGTGCAGGAATTCATGCATGGGTGGGGTCTGGCTGGCACACCCCAATAGGAGCTGATTGGGCTGGGCAGGTTGGAGGGAGGGGCTGCAGGAAGTTGGCTGGCCAGGGGGAGGGCCAATCAATGAGTGAAACTGAGAATGGACCCCAGGATTCCTAGGGAGGACGGCCTCAGCAAGGAAACAGAAACCACCAGAATGCTCTGCAAACAGGCCCTGAGCTCCTTTTAGCCAGTCAAACTCAGAGCTGTTCTCCCTATTTGTACATTAGTTATAGCCCGGCACTTGCCTTTGTTTGTTGGTCAAATTCATTGTATCAAAAAACTTGTTCCCCTTCTTCTCTTTGGGTTCTTACAACAAATACAGGCCATTTGGAAGATGCTGTCTCTGGTGGCAGAGTCAGGCCCCACAATTACCTGGAATTAAGGCCTAAAACAAATGTGTACCAATCTCCATAGAACAGAACACACTGTTTGAGAGTCTTAATTCTCCCTTAAAATGTGCACTGCTGCTCCTCTTTAGCTGGGATAGACTGAACCAGAAAAATCAAAGACTGAATTTCCTTTGAGGTGGGATCCACTGGGAGCTAGCTGGTGGCAAGGCTCCCCACAGATGGTTGCCTTCCCCCCAAGCTCAGAGTGCTCTGAGCAGGTCCATTTCTGGCAGTACTGGGTTCTGGGCTGTTGGTCAGGTACACGGGGATTTTCTCTGCCACCTTCCTGGCCTCCTGGGCAATATCCTCCAGCCTGGGACACCAGGCAGCTGTCACTAGAACCAGGACTCAGAGAGCTAAGGATCTGGACCTATAGGTGGCCAGGCCATGCCCAAGACTGGTGCCACATGGGGAGGGTCACAGCAGGGAAAGAGCTGCCCTGACCTGCCAGCCTTGGTGATGAGCATCTCGGTGCTCAGCTGATTGAATTCATCTCATAGAGCCTTCATTTCACACTGCACACTCACTGGCCATCTTCATGTTTTTCTTTACCAGCACTTTGGTGGCCCTGGGGCCCTTGGGCTCAGGGTCAGCAGTGGTGCTGGTGGCAGACCTTGCAACCCATGCATCATAGTGACCAGTCATTCCAGTCATTCTGTTGTAATGGTTGGGCTTTTATTATATAGATAACAATAGATTCACAAGCATTTGCAAAAATAGCAAACTGAGGTTCTATATAGCCTTTATCTCCTTTCCCCTAATGAGAGAATATTAAAATTACATTTCATATAACATCAAAACTGGGAACCTACCATTGGCACACTAACTATAATAAAGCATAGACTGGACAGAACAACCTGTTAGATGTCATTCTGGACATCCTTCTGGATGAAGCCATGGCAGTAGTGGCCAAGGCAAAGGTGTTTAGGGACTATCAGGTAGGCAGGCGAGTGGATAGGGGTGATCAGGCAGGCAAATGAACGGTTGGAGATACTCAAGCAGGCAGGTTAGGGGCAATCAGGCATGTAGGCAAGTGGTTAGGGGCGATCAGGCAGTCAGACAAGTAGATAGAGCTGATCAGGGAGGCAGGCAAGTGGTAGGGGCAATCAGGCAGGCAAGTGGTTCAGGGCAATCAGGCAGGCAGGTGAGTAGTTAGAGGTGATTAGGAAGGCAGGTAGAGTGGTTAGGGGCAATCAGGCAGGCAGGCAAGTGGTTAGGGGAGATGAGGCACACAAGCAGAGGGGTTAGGAGTGGTCAGGAAGGCAGGCGTGTGAGCAGTTAGGAGCCAGTGGTCTCGGATTGCTAGAGGGATTGGGCTTAAACTGGCAGTTGGACATTCCCCAAAGGGTCCCAGATTGTGAGAGGAGGCAGACCTGGCTGAGAGGACTATCTCCTCCCCTCACCTCACCCTGTGCATGAGTTTCATTGCACCTTGCCTCTAGTATGTGGATAATTGATGAATGTCTTTTTGCAATACATAATTTTCTCAGCTCTAAAGTCTATTTATTCTGATATTAATATAACCACTAAAGCTTTATATTTATATATATTTCAACACTTTACTTTCAAATTGCCTATATCTATATTAGAGGCTCGGTGCATGAATTCGTGCACAGGCGGGATCTGGCTGGCCCACCCAGGTGTGCCTCCATGGGGTAGGACCAGTGAGGGGAGGGGCAAAGGGCAGTTGTCCAGCTGGCCCCGCCCCTGAACAGTATGTTAGGAGCCATTCAGGGGGTGCAACTGGCCAGGGAAGGGCCATAAGCAGTTAGCTAACTGGGAAGGGACTGCAGGAAGGCTCCAGGACATATCTGACCCATCTCAGTCTCAATCAGCCAGACCCCAGCAGCAAACTAACCTACAAGTTGAAGTGCCTGCCCCCTAGTGGTCAGTGCACATCATAGCCAGCAGTTGAACAGCCTTAGCATATCATTAGCATATTACATTTAGATTGGTTGAACAGATGACCAGATGACCGGACACTTAGCATATTAGGCTTTTATTATATAGGATATTGAAGTGAGTTTCTCATAGACAGGATATATTTATCATGTTTTTTAATCCATTCTGCAAAATTGTCTTTAATCTTTACTTATTTTTTAATTACAATTGAAATACAATATTATATTAGTTTCAGGTGTACAACATAGTGACTAGAAATTGTTGTAATTTAATTGATATATTTAGACAAGTTACTTATTTTTAAAATAAACTTTCTTTTTAGAACAGCTTTACATTTACATAAAATATTGCAAAGATATTACAGGGGAGTTTCCATATATCCCACACTTAATTTTTCCTATTACTAACATCTTACATTGGTATGATGGTATCTTTGTTATAATGAATCAATATTGATCCATTATTATTAACTAAAGTTCACACTTTATTCTCTTTTTATTAATTTTGACCTAATATCCTTTTTCTATTCCAGGATCACATTCAAGATATTAATGTACCCGAAACCGGTTTGACTCAGTGGATAGAGCATCAGCCTGCAGACTGAGGGGTCCCAGGTTTGATTCCAGTCAGAGGCATGTATCTTGGTTGCAGGCACATCCCCAATAGGGGGCGGATCGATGTCTCTCTCTCATCAATGTTTCTGACTCTCTATCCCTCTTTCTTCCTCTCTGTGAAAAATCAATAAAATACATTAAAAAAAAAAAAGATACTAATGTAGTTGTCATGTCTTCTTAGGTTCCTCTTGGCTATGGCAATCTCTCAGACTTCCTTTGTTTGTAATGACCTTAACAGTTTTGAGGCATACTGGTCAAGTATTTTGTAGAATATTTCTCAACTGGGATTTATCTGATTTTTATCTCATAATTAGACTGGGGTTATAAATTTTAGGAGGAAATCCACAGAGGGAAAATGTCATTTTATCATATCATATCAAAGTTACATATTATCAACCTGATTTATTACTATTGATTTTGATCTTGATTTTTTGCTGATCTAAAATCAGTCATTCAAATTGTTTTTCCCTATAGGTAAAGTTCCATTTCTCCTGCTTTTAGAATTTTTTTTTCTTTATGTTTAGTTTTCAGAAGTTTTGATTATTATGTGTATTGTTATGCTTTTTTTTTTTTTAGTTTATTTTGAGGTTTCTTAGCCTCTTGAATCTATGGATTTACATTTTGTTTTCAATTTGCTTTTATAAATCTGGGAAACTCTCAACCATCATTTTTCTCAAATACTTTATCAGTCCTTTCTTACTCCGTTTCCTTGGACATGGATTACACAAATGTTAGAACTTTGGTTAGTTTGGAGGTTCCTGGGACTCCATTATTATTTTTTTTTTCACTTTTTAAATTTTTTTCAGTCTATAATTCTCTTTTCAGTTTGGGGGTCTTATATTGTTCTATCCTCATGTTCACTGATTCTTTCCTCTACCTTCTCCATTCTGCTATTTAGCTCACTCATTAAATTTCTCATTTTAACTATTGTGTATTTTTTAAAAATATTAATTAAATTTATTTAAGATAAAAAATCATTGTATTTCAATTCAAAAATTTCAATTTGATTCTTTTTTATATCTCTATGTTTATGCTGAGGTTTTCATTTGTTTCAAGCATCTCTGTAATTGCTCATTCATAGCATTTTTATAATGATTCCTTTAAATTCCTTGTATATTAATTTCAATATCTGAATCATCCCAGTGTTGGCATCTGCTAATTCTTTTTTCTCATTCATATTGAGATTTCCATCATTGGTGATATAATGAGTGATTTTCACTTGTACCCTGAGAATGTGGAGCATTATTTTTTCAAATGGCATCATATTTAAATCCTCTTTTTAGTAGGTCTCCTCTGATGGCTGTTCAAGCGGGGAAGAGAAGCACCACCTTGTTATTGCCTGGTGGGGATGGGAATCTAGGTTTCCCACTGCAGTTGTGGGCAGGCTTTGGGAAGGTGGTGAAAGTTCTGGCTTTCCACTATGTCTCCTCCAACACCACCCCAGAGAGAAGAAAAGATTGCTTGTTTACAGTAGGTGGTGGGGGAAGTCTAGGCTCCCCACATGGTCACCACTGATACAGAGATGGAAGTTTCCTTCTTACTATTCCTAGTTAAAAGTTCTCCTTCGATGTATCTCAGCCTTCTCAGATACATCCTTGGGCGGATGGAGGGGTGGGAAAGGGCAGCAAAACACCTTATCAATAAGGCAAGGGTGGGACTCTACATGCTCCACTAGGGAACAGTCGGGATTTAGACATAGATTTTTCTGTGGTGTCTGGCTGGAATACAATGTTACTGTATAGAAAAAGTTTTCTGTTTGGTGAGGCTGCTTTTTTCTCAGTCTTTTGGATAAGAGTTAATTTTGCATGAGCTTTTTGTTATGCCCCTACTTCTGGGACAATGGCTCCTCCATCAACCAGTCTGGGATATATGTGGTAAGAATAAAGCTCATGGAATTCACTACCATGTTGTTCCTAAGGTCTTGCAGTTCTAAACTGTCTGCCTTCTTCTCTTCAACTTCCGATATGCTTAATGATGAGTTGATATGTAATGTCCAGGGTTTCCAGCTGTACTTAGTGGCAGGAATAGGGAGAAGTTCATTTAATTCTGATAGGAGTTTTGAAAATAGAGCACAGAAAGTCTGGCAAATAGATAATATTTGAAGAGAAACAGTTAAGAAATTTTCAGATGAAACAAAAATTTAAATTGAAAGAGCACATTGAATGCTTGGTAGAATTCAAAATAAGCTTATATTTAGGAACACTGTAGGGAAATATAGAATATCATAGATAAGAAACAAACCACAATAGCCACTAGAGGAAAGAGAGATTAGTCCAAAGAAAATGACAATAAATTTAGCAATAGTCTCATCATTAGAAACAAGATATATTTGAAAAAAAATCTAATTAATATATTTTCTTTGAACAAAAATTGTCATACACCTAGAATTAAAATCATATATATATATATATATATATATATATATATATATATATATGAACTATTGCTTGAAGGTGGAATTAAAATAGGGATATTAACAGACAACTTAGAGATCACTAAGTTTGCTACCCAAAGGTCCTCACTGAAATATCAACTTTAGAATTCCTTCCATGATGTTAAATATACTAAGGACAAAGTATGGGATTCAGAATAAAAGTACATGATCCAGGATATCTATATAGCAAGGTGGTAAATATAATGCAGAAATGACAAGGAATATAATAAATTCACTATTATGACTAATATTTATAAATAATGACTAATAATTATGATAAAATATTAGTTGATATTTCTGTTATGCTTAATAAAATTCATTGAAAACAAGAAAGGATAAATTAATTTAAAGGGAAATTTAAAATATGCTAGATATTTTATCTTGTTCATAAAAAAATACTAATTTACTCTAACTTGTTTAGAAATATAGTCATTTAAGTAAATATTATCAGCAATATAATAACCTTGAAATAGTCACCCTTAAAAGGAGGAGAAGGTTGGGGGAAGAAATAAGCAAAGCTTACCATATAACAGAAAGCAAAAACAAAGGGGCAAAATGCCAAGATTGTGGGGTAAGAACAAATGTATAAATAATAGAAAAACCAAGATGGCGGTATAGCTGAACACCTAAACTGCTGCCACACCAACAATTTCAAAACTACAGCTAAAAGACAAAATGGAAATCATCAAGAACCATAAGGAAGCTGGATGAGTGGAAATTCTACAACTAGGAGGAAAGAGGCGGGCTCATGGAGATTCAGAGGAGCTGCAAAAAGCTGAGGTACAAAGACATGTACATGGAAAGGACAGGTGGCAGAGGGTATGGCTGGCTTCCTCTAGCAAGAGGGAGATAGAAACTCCCAACCACACTGACCCCCAGTTCTGACTGCACTGAACCCCAGTTACAGGTGAGACTCACATGAGTGGAGTCTGGACTATCATGAAAAGGGAGGAGTGCACGAAAACTTAGGGGAGCCACAAAAGGCAAAGGTCTGGAGGCACGTATAAGGGTGCACAGAGAGGACTGATTGCTGATTGTGCCTCTGGCTTTCTCTAGTGGGAGGAAGAGAGAACCTCCTAACTGTGCTGAAATTCAGTTCCAACTGCACTGAACCCCAATTTTGGGCGAGACCCTGGGATCTCAGACTCATATGGGTTCACAGAGCACACAGAAACTTAGGGGAACCTGAAAGGTAGAGGTCTGGAGGTATGAAAGCATGAGTGCACACAAAGAGGGCAGCAGCCATTACTGAGGGACACTGAGACCCAGGGGCCATATAGGGCAGGGCTAATGAAAAGCCAAGGCTGTCTGCTCAGCCCTGAAACTCCGCTCCATCCAAGCTGAACACAGAGGTTTTTACAGTTTTGCAAGTATTATGTCATAAGGCTGACTCAAGCACAGAAGTTCTCCTGGTATAGACACAGCTAATTCTCACAACCAATTGGCTTGGAGGTCAATCATCCCCCCCCCCCAGTGATACCAACAGCAATCAAGACTTAATTACAGCAAGGCTGTACACACAATCCACAAAAGAGTGGACCAAGAGAGTCCATGTTAGGTAACTGGGGAGGCAGATCTACTGGGAATATAGGACACCTAGCACACAAAGTTATTCTACCAACTCAGAGAAGCAGCGAAAATACAGAGACAAAGAACCAGATCACAAATGAAAGAAATGGAAGAAAACAAAAGACTGAATATAGAGTTCAAACCTATGGTTATAAGGTTTTTCAAGAATTTCCTAGAAAAGATGGATGAATTTAGCGAGACCCAAGAGGAGATGAAAAAGGACCAATTAGAAATTAAACATACACTGAATGAAATAAAAAATATTATGCAGAGACTAACAGCAGATTAGAGAAACGCAAGAATCAAGTCCAAGATTTGAAATACAAAGAAGTGGACATCACTCAAATGGAAAAAGCAAAAAGAAAAAAGAATCCAAAAATGTGAAGATAGTATAAGGAGCCTCTGGGACAACTCCAAGCATACCAACATCAGGATTATGGGGGTGCCAGAGATTAGAGAAAGCAAGATACTGAAAAATTATTTGAAGAAATAATGACTGAAAACTTCCCCCACATGGTGAAAGAAATAGTACTACAAGGCCAGGAAGCTCATGGAACCCCAAACAAAAAGAATCCAAAGAGGATCACACCAAGACATACCTTAATTAAAATACCAAGAGCAAAAGACAAAGAGAATATTAAAAGCAGCAAGCAAAAACAGTTGATTACCTACAAGGGAGCACCCGTTTGATTGTCAGCTGATTTCTCAACAGAAACTATGCAGGCCAGATGGAAGTGGCAAGAAATATTCAAAGTGATGAAAAGCAAGAATGTACAATCAAGATTATTCTAGGCAGCAAAGCTATCATCCGTAATTGAAGATCAGATAAAGAGCTATAGGAGTTCATCAACACCAAACCAGTATTATATGAAATGCTAAAAGATGCTCTTTAAGAAGAGGAAGAAGAAGAAAAAGGTAAAGATAAAAATTATGGACAACAAATACATATCTATCAATAAGTGAATCTAAAAATCAAGTGAATTAAAATCTGATGAACAGAATAAATTGGTGAATATAATAGAATCAGGGGCCTAGAAAGAGAATAGACTGACAATTCTCAGGGTGAAAGAGGTGAGGGGGGTATAAGGAGAGACTGGACAAAAATCATATACCTATGTATGAGGACAATGCGGGGGAGGTATGAGCAGAGGGAGGAGTGGGGGCTAGGTGGAGGGGAGCTATGGGGGAAAAAAGAGGAACAATTGTAATAATCTGAACAATAAAGATTTATTAAAAAAATAAACTAGTAAAAATAATAATATAATAGTATAAATAATAACTCATAAATGCAGCAAACTCAAGGATTTAAAAAAACACTCATATTAGACAAAATAAATTCAAATATATGCTACTTTAAGAGACTAGTTTAAAAGTAAATGATAAGGAAGGTAGCAAATAATGGTATGGGAAAAGATGGACCAGGTAAATTCTACTAGCAAAGCAACCCTATGTAATAAAAGATAAATATGCAAATTGACCATCACTCCAACACACACAAGATGGCTTTACTCATGTGGACATAAGATGGCCACCACAAGATGGCCAGCAGGAAAAGGTAGTTGTGAGTGATTGGGTCAGCATGGGAGAGCAGTTTGGAGGGACCAGGCCTGCAAAAGAGGGCAGTTGGGAGCGATAAAGCCTGCAGGGGAAGGCAGTTTGGGGTAATCAGGCCTGAAGGAGAGGGCAGTTAAGGGCAATCAGGCTGGCAGGGGAGCAGTTAGGTATCAATCAAGCTGGTAGAGGAGTGGTTAGGGGTGATCAGGCTGACAGGCAGAAGTTAAGGGGTGGGGTCAGGAATGTAGGCAGGTGAGCAATTGGAAACCAGCAGTCCTAGATCATGAGAGGGATAACAGATTAGAGAGGATGCAGGCTTGGCTGTGGGACACATACCTCATGCACAAATTTTGTGCACTGGGCCTCTAGTATAAATATAAAACAAGGTTTCTAAACCTCAGCACTACTAATATTTTAGGCAAAATCTTTTTTTGCTGTAGGAGTCGTTCCAGTGCATTATGGTATGTACCTCCCTAGACATCAGTAGCAGCCTCTATTGTATTTATGACAACTTAAATATGTTTCCAGACATTGCCAAGTAACCCTTGGGGACAAAATCATCCCTAGCTGAGAACCACAGCTTTCAAGGGAATCACAATTGAAAGAAAGAATAAAAGGTACTTTCCAAATTAAGCAGAATTCAAGATGATCCTCAAGATGCCTACCCCCTGGTGCATACACCTTTTCTATGTCATTTATCCAAATACTAATGCATGTGATGCTGAAAGTATTTGCAGATCTAACTAAGGTCTCAAATCAATTTACCTTCAAAAAAGGAGACTGTCTTTGATGGACCAGACCTAATCAGGTGAAGTTTTAATGGTGACTGGGCTCTTCTTCAAGTCAGAGAGTTGAAGTTAAGAAGATTTCATGCAAGGTAGAATCTCCATTACTATCTGAGAACATGGAAGGGGCCATGTGGCAAGGAATGTGGGTGTCCTCTAGAAGTTGAATTGATCCATAACCACATTACCTCTTTGCTCATGTATGTGAAACTTTCTTGATCATTCATATACTTTGTTCTTTCACATGAATTTCTAAAATTCATTTCTCAATGGTCTTCTAGCCTAGTCTTTTGTCAGTAAAATGGGAATAATAGTAATGGAAAAATAAAATAATGGTGACAGGCTGAAGAAGACATTTGCAATAGATAATAGATAATTGATTAACAATTAATTTCTAGAATATATTTAAAACTTTAAAACACAGTAAAAAATATAATTAACAAAATCAGAAAGTAAGACAAGATATCAAATTGCAATTCACAGAAAAGAAAATCCCAATGACATGAGCTATTTTTAAATTCTCAAACTTAGTGTAATTAAGAAATAACATATAAACCAGTGGGGTCCCTCACCCTGGCCTGCACCCTCCCACAATCCAGGACCCCTCAGGGGATGTTGGACTGTCTGCAGGCCGAGAATTCCCTCAGGGCATGAATCCATCCACTAGACCTTACGTATGCAAAGGGAGGCCAGACTGTCAGTAGGACATCCCTTGAGGGCTCCCTGGATTGGAGAGGGTGCAGTTCAGGCTGAGGAATGGCTTCCCCATGCATGAATTTCATGCACTGGCCCTCTAGTATCTACACTAATAAAAGAGTAAGATGCAAATTGACCATACATTTGTGACACCCACCAGCCAATCAAGAGTCCAACAAGGATGGTGGATTTATTTGCCCATGCAGGTGCTGAGCGGCCAAGGGCAGGGTGGGATGCTTGCATCATTGTCATGGTGATGATGCAGGTGTTTTGCACCGCCCCATCTGCTCTGAGCTTCTGAGCAGTGTGGGAAGGTAGAAAGGTGGCTCTGGCCAGAGTGAAGAAGGTGCCAGCAGCCAGGGGAAAGTAGGCCCATTCATTCCCAAATCTTCATGTATTGGGCCTCTAGTCTGTTATAAAATCATAAAAGAAAAGATGCCACATATTATTTATGAAAACATGTAAGTTTTGCTTTGTTTTGTATTAAAATATAGATGGGAATGGTTCATAATAAACTTATAATAATGCTTTCTCTGGAGAAAGAGAAATAAATATTTTTAACATTTAATAAAATAATTATTACTAAATAAATGTATTCAAAAGGTAATATTACATATGAACTAGTATATGTAATATCAGTTTTTAAATATATGTAAGTAAAATTTTATTTATTATTATTTTTTTTACCTTTGATGATATTTTGCCTTTGATTTTAGAGAGAGTAGAATGGAGAGAGAGAGAGAAAGAAAGAGAGAGAGAGAGGAGAGAGAAAGAAAGAGAAATCCAACTGGATCTGAGAGACAAAATTGAAACCCAGGCATGCCCCTGACTGAGAAACGAAACCAAAGAACCCATGACCTTACAGTGTAGGGGATGATGCTCCAACTTACTGAGGAACACTGGCCAGAGCAAGTTTTATTTCTTAAAAATAAAAGAAAGTAAGACAAACTGTTAATATTTTATTATTTTCCTTGTTTTCTCTTTTCATATCGCTTAAATTTCTCAAAATAAAAAGAATAGAGAATAAAACTTTGAGATTTGTGAAGAGAAAACAGAAAATGCTTTGAGCTAGCTCTTGGATAACATAAACTAAAGGGAAGGAAGCCAAAGGAAATATGACAATGGTTCTCTGAGGTGCATTATGGACTCTAAATACATAATGTTGACATGCTATAGGATGAGCAGAGCTCATGTGAGCAGGGATTTAGACACCTTCACCCCTATTTCAGCTCCATCTTTATATGTTTTATAAATGGGCCTTCATATGCATTGCATTTGTAGTCAGGGTTCTGTTGATAAAGACTTTTCAATTTCCTGATTCAGTTCCATTTTTTTCACAGACTCAGAGAGGAAAGCGCTTGAGGTAATGTTGAGAGCTGCTGGCAGAAGTCAAGTTAAACTATGTTTCAGCCTTCTTAGCTGGGCTTATTGTTGCTGGCTCCTCTAATTTGAGTAAGTTAATCCTCAGATTATGGATTGGGTTTAGGGTTAATTCCTAAAATGACATGGAGATGCAAAATTCCCAGCATTCAATGTGCCATGCCCCATAAAACAACTTAGGGGGTCTATGACTACTTATTGATTATTTTATCATTTTATTGAGAATTGATAAGGCACAAATTTTAAGACCTTATTTCAAAATAGTGGCACTGAATAATTCTGGTTCACTGATATCTTTAATTTGACATATCATGTTACTAGTTAGCACAGATAACTCTAGCCAAGACTTTGCTTATGAAATTCAAATAAACATGCCTTATTCCCCCATGAAACCTGAAGAACAAAGAATATGAACAGAGAACAAAGAATATGAATGTTACATTTTCTAACTTAAATGATATTTATCAATATTTTGTAAACCTTTTCTATTGGAAAAGTTTATTTGTACACATTTTCCCCTGTGTTGCTCAGGACATTGCCATGGTGAGATATTGATGTTACTTTTGTTTTATGCATGAATAAATCATAACTCAGGAAGGTGAGTACTCCTAGAGTGTGTTATAATTTCTGCGTTGGTATTTGTACCATCTTTACAGTTAACAAATATCTCATCTCATTTGGCCTATGCTAGTGATTGGCAAACTGTGACTGCGATTCACATGCGGCTCTTTGGTCCCTTGAGTGTGGCTCTTCCACAAAATACCACATGTGGGCACACAGGTACAGTGTGATTGAAGAAGTACCCTAATTAAATTACTAACAATGTACTTACCTGTACAGTTTAAGTTTAAAAAAATTTGGCTCTCAAAAGAAATTTCAGTTATTGTACTGTTTATATTTGTCTCTATTGACTAATGAGTTTGCCGACCACTGTCTATGCAAATGGATCTGAACAATCTAACAGAGAATACTTTCTGCACACAAGCATTAGCAATTATGCCATGTGGTTTCAGCTCCTTTTATAAGGAATTTTAGGAGAAATTTTGGACTAAAAAACACAGCTATTAAACTTCATCTGAAGATTATATTAATTTTAAGTCCATGTGCATTTTAAAATATAATGTTTTATCTTTAGTGTCATTATATATATATATATATATATATATATATATATATATATATATACACACACACACAGGGAGGGCAAAAATAAGTTTACTGATGTGAGTACATGAAACACATACTTAGAAGAGTTTATTCTTATATTATTATTTCTTAATTATTGTCACATTTTCTATACAAACAGCTACAAACCTACCTTTGCTCCACATGTAAATATATTAAACCATATATATATATATATAACTGAAATCATACAAAACCCTGCCAAAATAAAAATAAAAAAAAACATCTGATACCACTTGAAGAACTCTGAATTATATTTTGTTCAAAAGAGAACAAATAGGATACAATATAACTTTCATTTGCAGAGCTTCTTTCATGCTAATCATTGCCCCCAGAAGCTTTACAGATCAATATAATAGGAGGCAGCAGCAGAAAGCATATGGTCCAGTGTAAATTACTAGAAAAAGCGAGCTACAAAGACATTGTCTGATGAATAAATTAAAGTATTCAGTCATAAATCCAATAAGAAAGGGAGAAATTAAGAAGTAGTGAATAGGAGGAAAGAAAGGGCTTGGAATTAACTCTGAGATGAAACGAAGGATGCACGTGACAAATGTGTGTCTCCAAGGGCAGCAAGAAAGAAAAGGGAGTATGAGAGCCTTGAACTCCCTAGAAAGGCCTCCGGGAGCCAGAGTGAAATATTGGCAAGAACAGGGCCCAGCCAGGAAAATAAATATTGAGTCTCTGCCTGGGATCTAAAAGAAATAAGGTTAAACCTAATGAAAATCAGACATCAGGTCTAAAAAAATGTATAATATTCTGTTCTTTCTTTTTTCCATTTTGATTGGTTTTGATAGGAACATGTGTTTATGGGAGGGCTCTAATCTATGCATGCAGATGTTTGTTTTCTTTTAAAACCCTGAAATGGAGTGGAATAGAAATGAGAGAACACTGTGCTTAGAAATTGGCTTAAGCCAGTACAAATTTGGGGGGGAGGGATGTTAAATGTTGGCATCCAAATGATATTCCCTTAAATTATTTGTGTACTCTTTATATGTTTTGGAGACCAAAGAGCTAGGATTTGGTCTCTGAGGCCCATAGAACAAGCAGGTGAGCCAAGAACATATTCAAAACATTTGTTAAGTCCTTTATTTAAAAAATATTGGGAGGATCTGGTACCAGTATCAAAGGGAAGTTTGTGCAGGTGATCAAATCCAAGTTCCAGTGGTGGCTACCATGCCAAGGAAGCAGAGGAGATTATAAAACCAAGAGTTGCTGCACATTGCTCATAATTTTAGTACAATCTACGGCAAGTATCTATGAGTCAAAAATTTCTAAATTCCTAATCTGTGATATGGAATTTTGGACACACACACACACACACACACACACACACATATGACTGTAGTGAGGAAGACAGCCAGGCAGAAGGGGCATCAATAGAGAAACACCATTTTGCTAGGAGGGGCAAAGGAAAATACAACCAGGAATGAGAAAAAAGCTCCCTGTAGGGTTATGATAGTTTTCAAACTTATTTCTCTATTTACTCATTCATTTAATCACTAAACACATGCTGATCACATGCCATACTTCAAGCACTTGTGTGAGATATGGGTATACAGAGATGAATAAGACACTACTATCATCCTTGGAACTTGAGATCGAGTTATTTTCATGAGTAAATCACTGAAAAGAGGAATGGAAGATTGTTTTTAATAGTGAGGTTGAAATTTAAAAGGAGCTCAGCTCTAATTGAAAGAAGAAAAATTAAAAGTCTTTGAAAGACTTAGAAGGCAGGAAGAGACATTAACTAAGAAAGGTTGTTTAGGGGTACCAAGGATAGGCCTGCTATCACTTTTATAATATGGAGAAAGTAGAACTTTCTCAAAATCAAATCAGCCTCATAAAAAAGAGTTGTTCATCCTCTTTGCTTTGTGTTTTGAATGGAGAGGGCAATGAAGGACAAACACTGTATACGTGGCTTGAGTTTCTAGCACTGGACAGAATCTATGGTAGGGCAGACACAACATGCTTGCACAACTGAAATATCCACCCAGATCTTCCTTTGTGGGCCAGAGTGGCAGGAAGCAGTGGGTGAGCCAGGGAAGATCAGCAGCGTTTTCCTGATGGCCTTTGAAATTCTCCAGAGAGCTAACTTCTGTCAAACACTCAGAGTGCAATGAAGCTTGGTCTAGTAGAGTGAAGTTTCATGGCCACAGGCTAGTGAGGTAAGGGTGCAAATGGGGCAAAAGACGGTGATGGAAGGACTAGGGGAGAGAACAGACTGTGTTATAAAATGTAATGCCTTTTTCTTGATTACTTTGCTCTCTTCAAACCATTTTTTTTAGAGCAGCTCTTAGTTAAACCGTCGCTTTCTTTCATTACAGTTTATCAATGCCCTTTTATAGTTTCCATATTTGGTAGCTTACCTTTTCCAGCCAAGATAACTTTAAAAAGCACATTATAATTTAAGTTATTTAACAAAAACTCCAAGGAAGGACAGAGCTAAAGCATATACCAGAAGATCTCAAAAAGTAGCTGTTGAATTAAAGAGATACAGGGAAGAGAAAATGGCAAGATAAAGAATATTAAATTTGTAAGTCAGTTAAGGCAATGTATATTTTCCACCTGGGCATAGCAATAAATGAACTCAACTACAACTCCAATAATTTTGAATATTTTCTTAGAAACCACATTTTTCTTTCCTCTAGAATCTGAGTGGATAAATTCACTGTTCCAGAGACTGCTCAACACTCATTGTCTGCTCCTTAAAAGCTTTCCAGAGGTGGTTTTTGGTATTCACTGTTTTGGACCTTAACAATTTAAAAGGAAAGTAAGGGGAGATTGAATTTGTATTCAGGAAATGGGTGTGTTTTCTTATTCCTCCTTCATCAAACACCCTTTTCACCTGTAGGGGTCTCTCCCTGCCTCTCTGCTCATCCCAGTGCACCAGCTCATTTCTTTAATGCCATCTTCTTTCATTCTAACAAGATCATCATTGGTGCCAAACTCCATTGATCTATATGGAAACATTTTGAAAAGAGGGTTTCTAGAAAGCTCTAAATGCAGATCACTGCATTATAAAACAAAACATTTGACTACAAAACCGATTTACAGCAAACAGACTAAGGATTACAAACTTCAATGATCTCCAATCACATTACCACTTAGTCATGCCATGCTTGGCCAGACACCATTAACCCATTACTGTGAGCTATGGCAGTGCATATGCCTAAACTGAAACGAATGTTCTAGGAATAATTATCTTTATGCCTATTAGACTCATACTGGATGTCAGATTCTAAAAATATCTGAGGGTCATCCACAATGTATACCGAAGGCCATAGTCAAATTAGACTAGGCTGGAGGCAATACAGTGAGGGAGGAGAAAACTACAATCAACCAAGGTGGTCTTCCTTAAAATAATAGACAATATTTCCAATATCTAGATGCCTATTTAGTTATCCCACTCAAGCTCATTCTTGGAAGGGGTGCAGTTTGTCAATAAAGTCAAACCAAGCTGTTGGTGTATAATAGGGTTTTTGAGGGTCTTTTTTGAGAGCCTCATTAAAAACAGACAGTTTCTCTAACCTTTTAGCAGAACCTGTTATCTGATGACGTGAATTAAAGTCTCTCAAATGACTAATAATCATATCAAGGCTGCTATGTCAGCTTGTAGATTTGAATAAGAGGGTCTGAAAACATTTGCATGCCTCAATGTGCCAGTGCTAAGAAGCTAATGTGATAGTGCTGTCATAAAGCACTGGCAAGACATGACTTAATGTAATCTGTCATGTCATATGCTAATCTTCAACCATTACTTGAGTGCTGTAAGTAAGTAGAAAGCATTTGGGAGAAATCCTTTCCAATTTTTCTGAGTACCACTTCTGCTGCTGGTCAGCTCAAATGGGTTTTGTGCATTTAATGCAGATCTCAAGTCAAGTTGGTTTAGGTCACACTTAATTAACTAGCACACTGATGGGCTGGGCTGCTGTAGCTTTATGGAAAATGGTTATTTCAGAGACGGCCCAGCAAGTAAATATTTCATATACTGAAGAAAAAGGAAAAAGGACACTTTCTCAGGCCTTGATAAAGAATATGTTCTTTTCAGAGAAAACATTTGGAATCTTAAGATGTCATCTTTGTGTCTGCTTGCCTCCTTCTACATTTGAGTAGGATTTACAGAAAGTAGATAATAAATAATTAAGGGCATTCCTCTCACCCTGATAGCAAGAGCATGTCTGTTCACCAAATAGGGACTAATCACTCAAACAATAGAGGCTGCTCCAACTCTAAGTCCACAGAAACAGAGGGCAAGTGATCAAAGAGAGACATCCACTTGGCACACCCTTTAACAAGATGACAACATCTTTCAATATACAGTCAGTAGGAGAGTGATTCTTAGGGCTAAGCACAGTTTGTGAGACAGACAATGAGTGAAACTAGAGAGACTGGCAAACTTTTGCCCAATTTTTTTAGGAAAGTGTGCATGGGATTGTGATTCAAAATATGTAGGTTATTTTTATCAGCCACACTGAGTCAAGTCAAAAAGATGCTTAAGAACTCGAAGAACTGCCTTCTGGTATAACATTTTTGAGGATACTGAGCAGATGGCATGAGATTGGCCCCAAAGATTCTGCCTGAATTTCCCAACATTCCTATGAGGCCTGCTATTGGTAACCCTAGGGAGCTTTCATGCACGTGGGAACTGGCTTTTTATAGGCTCTAATTAGAAAGCACAGGCAATTTTTACCTACAGCATTAAAAAGATACTTCTATGAAATATTTTTTTCTTGACAAATGTGTGTCACATTTATACAAGAAAAATGAATATGAATCAAACTGATAGAGATGTGAGGTTGTATTTTTTTTCTAGCCAATGACTGTTAAAATTCGGGGCTATCACTCAAAAAAGGAAACACCTTATCATAAAAGTCATGTGTATTGGCATTACTTACACCTCTTCCAGAATATCTTGAGCATTGATCATAAATTAATAGTCACTTAGCACAGCTACATCCTACTCTGTGTCTGCTTACAGCATTCCACCTGACATTTCAAAGAGGTAAATAATAAAGGTAATTCTTGATGTCAGTGAAATGTGGCTCCTTATCTAGAATTTTGTTCTTGACACAACTTAATCATCAGGAAGTCTGTCTAAACTTTTCAATGATTTTTCAGTTTGAACACTGATCAGATGACTTTGTTGGGTTGATTAGAAGCTGGTCTCATTGGCATGGATTTCCAAGGACAATCATCATTTGGACCAGCCATTTTTCAGAGCACTTTCAACTCAGTCCAAACCTCTTGCATTTGTATAATGCTAACTCTGTAAAAATTCATTATTATTAATAAGAGAACAAAGTAACACATTCCTATGGTTTGAGGTCAATGGCTCCACTTTCCAAATGAAGGCAGTAAAATGCTTTCCAAGTTATACAGGGACATATGAGCTTGAGTGTAACATCACGGAGTCTGTGTGAGTAGGTCTCAGAAAATTATACTCCTTAATAACATTTAGCCAAAACAAGACCCTATCCCTCTTTCCATATCTTTCTGTTCCTGACAGATTATCCAAATAATCTGTTTGGGTTAATTTTTTTTATAATTGCAACAATTCCTAATGGCCTCTCAAATTTCTGACTCCACCAAGTTCCCTACCTCAAGATTTTTTTTATATTCACTTCTCCAATGCTCACAATTCTCTGTGGCTTATGATCACCCTTCTCACACCAAACCTTAGCCCTCTCCCTTTAAAAAAAGTGTGTTACTGTATTCTCTTCCCTATTACTTCTTAGGTCATAACTTTTGCCTGAGTATGATATTCCTTTATGAAATCTCAAATTATATCCCTTCTCATTATTAAATTAATATTTTCCCAAATCATCAAAGAAAGATTTCTGGTTAATTCAGCCAATTACTAATATTTTCATTGATTATTTTCATTGAATCAGTCATTCAACACATGATTGAGTTCCTCTATTGTGTCAGGTGTTTTGCTAGCCAATAGTGATGATGATATAGTAAGGAAATGGTTCTCATTCTTATATTCATTTTGTCTAAAGTCTTATGTAAAAAGTACAATTTATATTGGGTGTATACTTTTCCATTTGACTTTTTATATTATATACTCCTCAAGGATCTCATGCAGAGAGGGCTTTTTAGCCAAGCCTATTATTTAATATATCAGTATATTCTTTTGTTCCTCTCTACCTACTACCTTCTGAAGCAGCATGGGCAATTTCAATTGTGTGGAAATGCTCAGTTTGATTTCAAAAGGACTCATTATCCTTTAATTTTACTGTGTATATAACACTGTATAAAGAAGTATAGAAGATAAAAATGAATCATTACACATGTTCCTCCTGTCAAGTTGTTTGCAATCTTTAGTAGAAGGTAGTATTTTATATATTAGATAATCAAAAGATTCAAAGACAATACAAAACAATGTGCAAAAGTGAATGGGTATAATAGAGATGAAACATATCTTTGAGGACTATGAACAGTAGAGGAAAGAAATGAGGACTGGCTAAAGTTTTTCAGAAGATTCTCACAGAATATTGGTGGGAGATGATAAAGTGATCCATAAATTCCTGCAAGTTTGTTATGAATTGAGTTTCATCAGAGGATATTAAGAAACCATGAGGGTCTGATATGGATTTTAGTGGGACAGAGAGACGCAAGAATAATCAGTAAGAAGATGAGATCTTTCATGTGAGGGATCAGAGGCAGGGGCAAAGTAAACTGTAAAGGAACCTGGGAACTCTCTTAGATCATTGTACTAGATTTACTACTCTATCTTCACAATTAAATTTCGTATCATCAAAAATAGAAACACAACTGAAAGACAAATGGTTGAGGGCACTAAGGTACCTAATGTTGGCTCACCAATTATAATTTTAAAATCAAGACAGGACCACTTCTGTATGTTTTGCAGTTCTTTAAAAATATTGTCTAGAATTGATTAACTTACTCATTATCTTCCTTATTAAGATTGCTGATTTATGGCTAAGCATAATATAAACTCTTAACCAATATCTGCTCTTCATTCTTAATTAGAGGATTTAGGTTTGGCTGAAGGTTCACTTGTAAAGGCAGCTCATTCATTTCTGAATCAAGTTTTTACTCCTTAGAGGCTATTGTGTCTCTGCAGCCCCTTGTCAGCTTCCTGTTGGGTTTCTGTCCAAAAATTTAATTGTTAATGACTCCCAGCTGTGCCACAACCATGCTTATTTAACTCCTTCCTTCCTGGCTTCCAAATGGTATTCTGCATTTGAGAAGTTAAGCCCCCAATGTGGGTTTTTGATCGAGATGAGAAATTAATAGCCAAGTAGGAAGATTTGATTGGAGAAAGTGCATAGGAATCATACCATAACCAAAACTGTCATGTTTATACCTCTGTTATGGTCTTAGTTTGAAGTGAATATGTGAAGCTTTATCTTGAATCTTGAACAACATAAATTGCCTCTTTGCTTGGTCTCTTAAGTATTTTCAACTGACTTTTAAAAATATTTATTTGACCTAGCTCATTTGGCTCAGTGGAAAGAGCCTTGGCCTTCGGTCAAGGGCACATGCCCAGGTTGCAATCCCCAGTGTGTCGTATGCAGAAGGCAGCCAATCAATGATTCTCTGTCATCATTGATGTTTCTCTCTCTCTCCCTCTCTCTTTCTCTCTGAAATTAATAAAAATATATTGTAAATTTTTATTTATTAATTTAAGTATCTGCCTCCTTAAAGCTGTTATCTACATTCAGTTCCTACTGGCAATTCTTTAGCTCCACCTTCATTTTCCCATGTTGCCTTGATGATCTATGATCTTTCACGATCTTTAGCTCAAACCCCCAATGAATGCTGCTCTCAAACCCTATCCATGTCAGTTTACCAAACAAGCTCAGTGCATCTTCTGCACACACTTGTTACTAGTTCACTACACAAAGCAATGTCTTTGGTTAACCCAGACTAAATGGGTTTCATCCTTCATTCTGTGCTTTTTATCCTGAGGAGCTTCTTTTTCTTTTATGGTTCTGGCTAGAGATCAAGAGTTTTCACTACCTCTACTTCTTGTTCTTCCTACTTCTTAATTCCAGTCTTTCATGGTCTTCTGAGCCCCAGGCCTTCTGAATACTGTTCCATGTCCTCATTGGCAGCCTTCATCAAGTGCTAGTGGCTTGGGATGCCTATGCACACAGTGTGCCACTTCCCCTTGCTATCCACACCATGATCTGGACCCACACCCTCAACTCACCACATGTTTTATTCCCTTTGCAATGATCAGAATTTACTCTCAGTGGTAAGAAGCGACAGGTTCATCATCCTCAGAAATATCCAGTGATCAGATTAGGAGTTGGCTATTTGGATAATCACAAACTTCCATGTCTTTTCCTTGTAACTTTGTCTACTCAACATTTCCTTCAATACTTTTGATGATAACTTTTCTTGAGGTATTCTCCCAATACTGGAGGAAGCATTCTTCAGATACTAACATTTATCTATTTGTTAATTCAATCAATATTTATCACCTACAATAATTAGTATCTATTATTCTGTGTGGAGCATTACATTATAGCATTTTATGTGTTTTTTATTTTATCTTTATATAACTATGTGGGTAAACACTATTAGTATTCTTCACATTACAGAGATGAAAGGCACAGAGAAGGAAAGTAACTTTTCAAAATTACCCAGCTATAAGGATTAAAGTGAAAAGACTATAACTGCAGAAACTATATGCTGAAGTAACTGCCATGAACAAAAAAGTCATAGTTCTTGTCCTCCTGGAATTTAAACTCCAGTGGGAGGAACCCATGTTACACAAATAGTTACACAAACAATTATTTAATTATATGTGTGGGCTCTAAAGACCATAATGGCATAGAATATGAAGACCTGATTTAGTTTAGGAGTTTATGAAGTCTTCCTCAATGTAGCAAAATTTACATCAAGACCTAAAGGACTTGAAGGAGTGGAATTGGGGTCATGATGAGTTGATTATTTCAGGCAGAAAAAAATAGCAATAGATATAGGTTCTAAACAGAAAAATGTCTGGACCTACAAAGAATTCAATGAAGACTAATAATATTAGCTAAATGTTTGTGACAGAGGAAAGGAAGTGGAATGAAATAAGGCTGGAATGATGGGCAAGGACCATATCATGTGGGCATTGTAGGCCTAGGCAAAGATTTTGGTCTCTTTGAAAGACAATGGAAAACCATAGAAGGTTTTTAAGTAGGACAGTGACTTAGTGACTTAGATCTACTTTTATTTAATCCTTACCTGAGGTTATTCATTCCATTGATTTTTAGAGAGAATAGAAAGGAGGGAGGAAGGGGAAGAGAGAGAAACATTGAGTGCTTGTCTCCCATATGCACCCTGACCAAGACCAGGGATCAATCCTGCAACTTAGGTATATGCCCTTGACAAGAAATTGAATCTACAACCCTTCTGTGCAGGGTCTGATGCCTTAATCATTGAACAACACAGGATGGGGCTAGATTTACTTTTTAAAATAGGCATTTATCTATATAATAAAAGCCTAAGTGACCTTATGGCAGAACTACCAGAACAACCGGTCCTTGTGATGCACACTGACCACAAGGGAACAGACGGTCAATGCAGAAGCTGTCCTGGGTGGTCAGTATACTCTCACATGAAGAGGGCTGCTCAACCAGAAGCCACCGTTCATGGCTCATGGCTGGTGATTGCAGCAGCGGTGGCAGGAGCCTGTACCACCTCCTCAACAGTGCCAAGGTGCAACCAGCTGATTGGTATGAGCAGCTGGCAGACAAGCAGTAAGGAGTGAGGGGTTCCAGACTAAGAGAGTGTGCAGGCCAGACTGAGGGGCCCTCCTCCAGTGCACACAAATGTCATGCACCAGGCCTCTAGAATAGAAAATATAAGAGACAGTAGGAAACAGGAGTGGTGTAACAATTATGTGGAAGTTTTAATTGGCCAGTAATATTTCATTATAATATCCATCTTATTGATGAAGGAACTGAAGTTCTGAAAGTCTAAACCACTTGCCCAAGTTGACACAGCTTGTGTTAAAGTCAAAATTTGAATCTAGCTCTGACACTCAAGTTCACATTACTTTTCACCACATCAAGCTTTCACTTGTGGGTATGACTCAAACTGCTCTACATACCTGATTCTTAGCACACTGTGAATTTTAACTCTTGTCTTTAAGATCAAATCTGGTGGTTGTTTTGGTTTTTTTTTCTGCATTGCACTCTCTTGCTGTGAGCCAACAATATATTTCAAAATGATCCATCTTTATGAGAATAGAAACCAATACATCTTAAGTGACATTAGTTATAAATGCAATGTATGAAAATACCTCACAAGTTTATTATGAGATTGAGAAAATATGTACTAAAACACTTTATAAGTTGTCAAGTACTAAAAGTAAGGCATTACTGATGTTAGTTATATAGGAAACCAGACCATGACAACTTGTCCAGAAAGTGAATATTAAATTATTTTGATATCAGTTATCAAAAAAGTTCACAGATTTTGAAGTGTCAATGCATTTCAAATTTTTGCAAATCATAAGCAGGGCTAAAGAGAAGTAGTTGATATCCCTGTCTCTACCATACTCAATTAAATGCCTATTCAAAGTTCAACTGGCTAATCCTCAGTATAGCTGTTTGTCCTAGAGAAATCTGTGTATCCCAGAATGCTGCCCAGGGTGCCGTTACTTCTATTCTGTGAATCAAATGCATTAAAACAAAACAAAACAACACACAAACAAAAACAACCAACAACAGCTGAAACTGAGATTTATCTTTGCAATTTAAATTCTCAAGGAGAATGAAACATAGGTACACAGACCCAAATCAATAGTCATCTCTCTTCCATTAAATAACTTTTAGAGTCTTTTATAGGATTCCATGCTTTATTATTAGCCCATTGCTAAAGATACTTTTGGTCTGATTTGCTGTTTGTCAAACTTCAGATGGCCATTGGTGGATGGCGAAATCAATTTAATAGTCATAAAAATATTTTTTAAATATGAAGTATAAGAAAGAAAAAGCATCCAAGTGTATTATAGGTAGCCAGCGATATTGCTTTAGGAAGCTTTCATTTCAGCCATAAACATGCATGCCTGTGTACTGGGCCATGATAGAAATTGTTTTTCTTATTGCAGGTCACTACCAACAAAAGTTTGAAATACACTTGACTTTAGGAAGAAAGTGGTGTCTTTACACTTTTGTAGGATGGACTTATTCAAGCCTTAACACAACTTCAGGATGGAAAGGTGGTTGTAGGCTATACTTGTTTCAATATAAGTATTTCCATAAAGGTTTTTTAATAACTACACCCATGAAGAAGGTGTTAAGTGGGGAGGTAGTGCTACCTAACAACTGTTCATGAAAAGAACCTTGAATTTATCGCTCCTCTAAGGAGGGTGGAGGGAGTTTTGAAAACAATAACTCAGAAGAAAGTTTCTTCAGCAACACATATAAAGGAGACACCATGTGTGGGGCTCTGGATTTACATGTTTGTTGTATCCATTTACTAAACATCTGTACAGCACTCACAATATACAAACCCTGTTCTCTGTCCTCAGAGTTTCACAGACATTAATTAGTGTGACCTGTGAGTAGGCATTATTGTGAGTCCTCTTTTAAAGAAGAAGAAATTAAGACATCAAGTAGATAAGGATCAACACAGGGAATATTCTTAACCAATAGCTTTTGCTGCTTTGGTGCTTTTGCTTAGTTCCCATAACTGTGATCAACAGAAAGGGATTTTACCATTGATTCCAGTTCAACTTTCATCACTAAGCCAAGATAGTTTGCATATGTATGTATAAGCATGTGTGTGAGCATGAGCGTATGTGTGTGGATTTGTGTCCAACATGTCAGCATTCATGAGTGAAAGTGGTAGGAAAGACACTTTTAGAATTCTACCATTGTTCTGATTCTACTATTGCTCTGGCTTGGTGTGGCTTACTTGGCTGAGCATCATCCTGGGCACATAATGTTGTTGGCTCAGTTCTAGGTCAGGGAACATGTCTGGATTGGAGGCCTGATCCCTGGTAGGGGACAAGAAGGAGGCAAGAAGGAGGCAGCTGATCAATGTTTCACTCCCACATCACTGTTTCTCTCTCTCTCTCTCTCTCTCTCTCTCTCTCTCTCTCTTTCTCTCTTTCTCTCTCCTGTCACAAGCTTAGAAGAAAGACAATTTGTACTGGACTTCCAAAAAGCAATAGCTTCCTCTGGCACTATGTTAATCTTTCCTACATCCTGATTAAAATATTAATAATAAAAAGTAAAAAAGTGGGCCATAAGCTCCTGACTCCACTCCCCTTCCCTCCCTTTTCCTCCCTTCTCCTCTCTTTCCCTCCCTTCTCCTCCTCTCTGCTCCCCTTCTCTCTCTCTTTCTCCTGTCTCTCTCTCCTCTTTATCTCTTCACACACACACACACACACACGTAAGATTCAAAAATACTCTGTGATGGGGCAAAATTTTTCGACTTAATCTGAGGAGTAAAAGAGGAAGGTGAGAAGTGATTTGAAGAGATGGAGGTTTCACACACTAACCAGGTTTTATGAGGCCTTGTTCTGAGCTAAGGAGGAAGAACAAAGTCTTATGATTTGTATACAAAGAGTTTTCTAGGTTTTTAAAAATGCTTAGAGGTATTAAAAAGAAAACAGACTGAAGATAACAAACACCATATGATTAAGAAAAGAGAGAAACTATGGGGGAAAGAACTACAATTGGGTTGATCAATGTTTATAATGTGGATATTACTGATTTATCTTTTACCTGTGAAAGTACAGTATTACACAGTGTCTATTAGAAAAAGCGTCATGTACCTGAACATTCTTTGCAAATACAATCCTTTCCTGTTTTAAGGTTAACAGGAAAGTTTCATGTGAGAAAGGACTTAGACTTTACCTCAGATGGGAGTGGAGAACAGTACTGTTTGTGTACTACAGGGAAAGAAAAGATAGAGGAATTCCCAGAGATCCCAAATTTCATTAGATAAGTTAGTAAAACTTGGTTATTATTTTTATATATTCTTTAGGGTTTATAAGGTGATATTTCAATATGAAAGCAGTTTAGACCTAAATCCTAAGCATATGGAGGGTAAGAAGAGTATGATGAGGGCCGGGAGGAGATGAGCCTCTGAGATTAGCCTGTCACTCCAGCAAGGTTGGGTCAGCTGACTGAGCTTTCCGAAAGCCTTCTAGGTAACATGGTTGGTGATTCCCCTTTTATCTAATTCTCTTTATATTTGTTTGTTTCACTGATGCAAATTTTTTCACTCAATATATGAGTTTATTGGATAAATTTCTTACCACCCACATTAGAGAGACAACTCCTTAAAGCTAGAGATTGTGCAGTGTTCACACATACCATGTCACATTCTACTTGCATTAAACTCTTAACAAATGCTTATTGACCAAATGAAATGCAAGATCTCACAAAGCTCCTGGGAAGAGGACTTTGCTGGAGATGACACTTCAGTTGCTATTTTGCTTTTGCATTGCTTTCAAAGGGTCTGCACATTCCTTTAGTTATGTCTCAGTCTTTGGGTATATTTGTAGGAGACTATTCCTGCACCACCACAATTCCTGCCCAAAGTTGGCTGTGGAAACACAAATCAGGAGCCATGAGGGACAATTTATACATGAGCAGAAGATGATTGTCCCAAACTCATATGCAGCCTGTCTTGTATTCAAATTTACTCTAATATGAATTTCACCCTTATGCTCAGAAGTCAGATCCAGATAATTGACCTTTGGTACAGGGTCAGTTTGGTGTTCTTTTATCCATTCTACAGTTATTTTTACTGAGTGTCTATTTTATAAGAATCTCTGTGCTAGGTGTTGATGATACAAAGGTGAACAAAACACCTTCCCTGTTTTGAGATGTCTCAGGGGGAGACAGATATATAAGCTCATAATTCCAGCATTATCTCAATTTTTTACCAGATTGTTTTTTACCAGATTGCTATGGGAACACATTGGAGAGGCCCTTTCCTCAGTCTGGGGAGAAGATTGTCATGGGAGGATTCCAGAAAAAGAGGTGTTGGGCAATGGAAGATAATTTGAAATTAACTTGGGAACTGGTGGGAAGAAGGGAAAGAAAGAGTAGGAAAGGGGAGCTCACAGCAGTAATCAGTTTCTGCAATGGCATAGAAGAGAGGAAAAGCATAACCAATCTGGGGAAATGCAGGGAGTTCGATATGGCTGACACATCAAGTGTATAACTGGAGAACTAGACATAAAACAGAAAATGATGGACATTCAAAGTCCCAGCAAGAAGTTTAGACTTATCCTGAGGGCCATGGGGAGTCACTGAAGGGTTTAAAATGGGGACTGAGAGATCTGATTTGCATTTTATAAGTCTCTCCAACTGTAGCGTCGGGAACAGATTGGAACCAGACAAGAGACTGACTAGATGGCCCTCACAGTAATCAGAGGAGAATGTTGAGGGCCTGGCTCAAGGGAGTAGCAGGGGATGTTGAGAAACAGTAGACACAGCAGGATGTGGTACCCACTGGACAAGGGATGTGAAAAAGAGTAGCCAATGAGGATTCCTGGGTTCTGATTACTGTGTCCTATCTGCTTCCCAGTGTGCTAAATCCTTGATCTGCAATTACCACTAGAATTTTATCTTTCCTTTTCCTCTCATTTCATTATTTTTATTTTACTTGTTCTTCTTTTATAGGAGAAAATAACATTCATTCAGCTCTTGGCTGTAATATTCTTTCTAACTTTAAAAACCAATAACAGCACTTAAAGATGAGCCTGGCTAGTAGAAGAGTTGGGAAAAAAAATACTATTAATTTATTTTTCAGGGGGGAAAACAAAAACCTATGCCATATGCAGAAAAGTTTTCAATTAGGTTAATGTACCTTAAACTGTATTAGTAATTAAGTGCTTTGGGTATTAAAATACCTAATCTAGCTTCAGGCTGTTTTTGATAAATCCTTTGACATTTTCCCAGTTGAGAGGGAGAGACAAAATAGAGTAGGGCCTCGCTGGGGATTGCAGAGCTCTTGGCTCTATTCCCCAGCTTTTAGCAGCTTACTCTGTGACCTTGGTAAGGCTGCTTTAAGTCCCAAGCCTTGAGTTGTCCTATCTGTACAATGGGGAAAAAAAGAGAAAGAATATGACAACATGTAAATAACTTCTCCTAATATAGGGCTTGGAACACAGTAGGATAGAGCTTTTTTGATAGAGATGGGGTGTATAACTAATTTTGTTTTTGTTTTTGTTTTATGTTATTTATCCTACTGAGGGACATATTAATCTGTAAGGAACATAATACTTGATATTTCTGGCATTTGTATGTTAACATAAGGTATTGACAGATTAGCAATCCAAAACATCCATACAAGATTCATGAAGCTACAGTAACTCAACCAAGTCATCAAGAGCCTACATTCCTTTTGTATTTCCATTCTGATATCTTTAGAACTTGCTTATGGCCAGATAGAGGTTGTACCTTCCATTGTTGTGTGTATATTTGGCAGGAAAAAAGTAAGAAGTTTGGTTCTGCTTCATTCCTCCAATTTGTCAGGAAGCAAACCACTTTCCCAAAAGCATTGCCATAGCTGCCGTGGATTCCCATCAACAGAACAGCAACCACCCCATCCTCTGCCCATATCTCACAGAAGCTGGGAGAGTGAGTGTGAAAGCACTGTGGAGCTTTTACTGCTTCCACAGTGAAAGGGGGTAAGAGAAAAGGAGGGTGGGAATAGGTGTTGAGTGAGCAAATCAACAGCATCTGTCACACCTGCTAAACAGAGCACCATCAAAAGCAGGAGAGTGGATCATTTCTCAGGAAGGAAAGCATCAAAGGGCAGGCTGGAGCAGAGGCTCTGGAAAGGCAGCCCCCACTTGGAAAATTGCTTCAAATTTGGTGGGAGCTTTTGAGTAATTTCTTTGGTCCAAATTTGTGAAAACCCAGCCCACCCCAGAAAGTGAATTATAGGGAAATCTGATTTTTTTATCTGGCAGGTAGACCTAGCAATAAATATAAAGCACAAGCGGAGAAGGGAAAGAGAAAAAAAGTTATATCCACAAAAGTGGGAGCCAATTCCTGAAGAAGCTTAGTTGATCTCTGACACTTCACACTTGTTCATTGTGTGGTCTGATGGGGAGAGATGGAGCCCAGGAAAGAAATATCAAATTGCTTATTTGTGTGATGTCCTTGAGAGAATTGCTGACTCAGCATTTGGGGACACAAGGGTAAAGGGACAATACAGTTGAATGTGTTCCTGATTCCCACATTGGTTGGCCATCCAATGCACGTTGATCCTCTACCACTTCCCTAGAGGGAGCCTCCCTCTGCTTATAACAAGATGATAGTATTTGTTCATGTGTTTTCTCCATCAAATTTGAATGAAGTCTCAATTTTCCTTTTCAGGTCATCATTTAACAAGATTTATTGTTCATGCTTATATGCTTCAGGGAGCCTATTAGGACATTAAATGAAAATCTGCCCACCACTATTTTTTTTCTTCAAATCTGGAAACTAAACATACAGAATTGCAATTTCTAATTCTAGAGGGGAGGGACAGCTCCCTGATATGACCACCTATTCACAACCCCTATGATCCTTGGCCTCTGATCCCTCAAATGGAAATCTTGGACTTCACTGTGGCTGGTAAGTGTCTCAAACTACAGATCACCTTTTCTTTGAAACCTTACCATTAAGTCAAAAACCTGTATAAAAAGTTAGCTTTCTTAGATTATCACCTCGCCTTTCCTCAACTGAAATGTTTTCTCCAGGAGGAGATTGTGTGTGTTTTCAGATGCCTTACTCTGGCTGAGAGTCCCTGGTAGATTCTGTGGGGCAGGGTGAAACACATTACTCTCACATGCTAGGTTAAAGCAGGGGCTCTCAGCCAGAGCTCATGAGAAGAAGCAGACTCCTTAGCTGCTGAAAGTGAACTGGCAACTCAATTTCAAGGACACAGGAGAATTACCAGGGAGACTCTGACTATAGAGCAAAGCCTTGTCTGTGTATTTTTGCATGCATTTGTGCCACTACAAATCTGTCTGCTTGTGATGCAATAGCCCAGGTCCTTTACTAGACTGAGTGTATCCAGGAGAGGAGAAGCAAGCCCGCACACAATTAGGACACATTTGTAAACAATGCAGCAAGTGAAAGTTGAGTTAATAAGCACCAAATATATTTTCACAGATTTCTGCTCTAGGGACTCAAAACCATATAGATCATACTCTGAAAATCCATCACAGAGACACCACGATGCCCTGGATGAAGTTTGCATATCAATTGTTCAAGAGCTTCATCTACTCACGTAACAGTTTCAAGGACCCTGGCATCATGATTAGGCAAATCTGTTTAACACAAAAGTTCTGATTCCACTCTCCTTCAATTCTTGCCAGAAATGACAGAAACACCAGAAGCAAAGGTAGAACAGGAATTCTAAAAGTATTATCCTTGTTACAGGGTATTGGAACATTGTATTGGATAGTCATCCTTTTCCCCTGCTGATTTCCCATAGCAGAGTTGCAGGAAGAGGATGAAGTGGGGATACAGTTTAGTGTAGTTGGGAATATAGGGGTTTCTTATGAAATAAGCTGTTATACTGTTTCAGTCCTATGTAGGCACCCTAATGTGGCTACGGTAACATGCCCTGGTCTCTCTGAGAACTTTACCATCTAAGGATATGAGCCACAGCGATTTTGAAAAGCCTCTCAGGTGAGGGAATGAGCCTCTGTGAATCTATGGTTAGGGTTAATTGGCATCCAACTCTAGGAGTCTTCAAATGTGCCTCACATTCTTAGGACATGATAGTGTTATCTTGAGAATTCCTGACTTCTCATTCAACTCTATGTCTTCTAATAGGTATATCTGAGTTAAGTGAACATATATTTGCCCTGATATATACCCATTTAAAGTCTAGAAAACTGAGGATTGATACAAAAAGTTTTATTCAAGTCATTGGTCAGAGGTTTTGTTTGTTTGTTTGTTGTTTTTTAAAGCTTGTCTATATTCTACACATTTTATTATAGTGGCTGAATTTTTTTGAGTGATGAACATCATTCAGGAAGATGTAATTGCTTATTTATGGCTCCCCTCTGGACTGGTTGGCGATCTTGTCTCTACTATTAGTATTGTGCCCACACTAGCCTTCTCGGTGGTCCCAGGGACTCTCTAATTTTTCTGCTCTAGGCACTCCCAGACAGACTGTTTGCCTGGCCTCTGGGGTTCAGGGCAGTAGGCTTTAGCTTTAGGATGAAGAGCTGCTAGATTTTTCTTTTTTTCTTTTTGTAAATGAACATTAAAGTCCTACTTATCTAGGGGCAGTTTTGCAGGCTGTTTTTTTTTCTGGTGGCTGTAGCTCCCCCTGCTGCTCAGCAAGGGGCAAGAGAGGCCAAAGGAATCTGAAATGAAAGAAGTGAAAACTACCTGGAGCCAAGTGGGCCCAGGTGCCAGCAATAGAAGGCAGTTAGCTTCAGCCTTTACACATGGCTCAGACTTGCCTGGTGGGAGAAAAGGGGACGGTTGAGGAAGGCAGTCTTGGGTTTTTGAGGTTGGAACTGCAGCAAGAGAGGGGCATTACCTTTTAAATGTGGCCCTACTAACTGTTGGTTAAAAATAAAAAAATATAAAGAAAAGAAAACTTTGGTTTCACACCACTGTGATTAACTAGAAAGTTCTCCCCTCTAACTTATGCTTTCTCCCAGATGACATTGCATTTTTGTCTTCTAATATCAGCTCTATCAGCTCTTTGTCTGGGAGTGAGTTACATAATCTCTCCCTCAGTTTCCTTATCTGACATTTTTCATTGATGACTCAGTGGAAAAAAAAAGTATATATTGATTGCCTGGAACTTATATAGAAGTGGCCACCACATGTCAGCTGTTAGTATTATTCTAGTTAGTATCATTTTTTTTAAGTCATTGGTTCTCACACTTGTCTACACATTGGAGTAACTTGGGGAATTTTTAAAACTGCTGATACCTGTCTACTAGTCCTAGATTCTATTTCATTGATTTGGGATATGGATAAGAGCATTGGAGTTTTTTAAAGTTCCTGGAGGGTTGTAAAACACAGGTGATTCTGAGAACCATTGCTTGAGGGCCCCTCATATCCCTCCTTAGAGATCAATATTTCAAAAGAAGATGGTCCCTGGTGGAGTATCAGACGAGCGCTGAAGAACCAAGAAATACTCTCTTTGCTAAAGTATGGTCCCAGGTTAGGGTCAGCAACATCTAAATCCCTTGGGAATATTTTAAACTGTCAGGTCCCACCTCCAACTGGATCAGAACCTTAACCTTCACAAGATCCCCACATGATCTTGGGTCTGTGCTCACAGTCTCTTTGAAAAAGTCATGGTCTAGCTCCCACATTTTCTCTCTCGCTCTGTTTTCTTTTATTTACCACCAAGAATAGTGTTGAGTATTTGTGATGAGGAAATATCCTGGTGGTGGGAGAGTGGGGGGAGACAAAAACAACTCCTGATGTTTATTTCAATAATCTCTTCAAATTCAAATGTCCTTAATTTTTTTCAGCTGCCAGATGTAGTTTAAGTTTTTAATACCTGTCTCAACTCACAAGCACCCACTTTATGTATGTTGGTAGATATGGGCCTCTAATGTAGATTCTAAAAATATTCCTTCCAGGACTAGGGCAAATGCCTCAGTCAGGCCAGGTTTGGTCTATTGTTGAGCCAGGGTGTATATTTGAGAGAGAATCTTTGGTAGATCATAGCTGTGAGACCAAATTAGAGAAGCATTATTGTTTAGTAGAGGTTAAGAAAGGAAATAAAGTCCTCCATTAGAACCTAGTCATTAAGGTTAATAGTAAACCATATCATGAATGGAATGTTTGCCCTGTGGAAAAGTTCTCAAAAACAGACAACACAAATGTTAACCAACATGTGGGATAACGGGACAGGAGAAAAGGAATGGAATATAGTGAAAGACTTAGAAAAGAAAAATACATCTCAAGAGGAATGTAGCTTCTATATATTGGCCTAATTCTATGACATTAGCAGTTATTTCTCTCTGTCTCCCAACTTCCAGGCCTCCTTCCCTCCCTCATCCATGTTTCAAAAAGAAAAAAAAATTAAATATGAGTTTTAAAAGATACATATTGAGATAGAAATAATACAAGAATTACGATTGCTGTCTTCACTTTTTTCTCTCATATTCTTTCTAGAGGCATGATGTCCTCTTTATGAGGCTTTTATGTCCATAAAAGATTCAGAGGAAGACACTGAAACCAAATCTTAAACGTGCAAGGCTCCTGGTTTGGTGGGGTGGGGAGGAGTGGGGAGAAAGTGGGGGAGACACAAATTGCAAAGAGCAGAATAATCAGATACAGAGGGACTTTGATCTTCTGGAGACCTAAGCTAATAGATGTTAAGTGCAGTTCAGTGGAAGTAATAACCCATGAAGAAAACAAAATCTACAAAATGATAAAATGCTGCAGTCTACTGATCAAGGAAGACATTGGAAAATTACTATGAAAGCATCCTTAGCCCAGCGGATCCAAGGTGAAGAAAGGGCTGCGTCTGCCAACCAGCAGCCAGACATTCCAGGCAGATTTAGCCGTCTCCCATTTTGTGGCCAGATTAACACTCTGTGGAACCTGAATGCTTTCTCACTGTAAAGGCATGAACTGGCACTATCATCACAGCTCTGGGCTTTACAATCTCTCCCAGTGACGCCACAGTGAGTCACCCCACAGCTGGCCATGTGCTCTGCAGGGGCATTCCGGGACCCTTGTTACTGGTAATCCATTAGTGTTAACCTTTTTTGTTTTAACATTAAGATAGAGAACGTGGTGAAGGGAAACAAAATAAAATAAAAAACTAAATGAATACTTTTTTAAAAAAGATATAAGACATATAAAATATCATTCAGTAAATTAAAATCTTACCAAGCAAACTATTTAGAAAGAAATTGGGAAGTTGTGGACACTTAAATATAATTTAAAAACCCAGAGACATTATAAAAAAGGAGTTTCTTAATGCAAGTTTATGTAAGTAACATTTTATTAAACGTATCCACTTATTGACCAATGACTGCATTATACATATTATAAAATGGGGCAGGATTAGTCTAATCTGTGAAAAGACCAAACTAAACTTGTATTATTTGAAGAAAATATAAAACTTGTAGCCATTAGATAGATAACTTTACTCTGGACAGACGCTTTATTGTGAAAAGAATTAAAAACAAATGAATGATCCTCTCCCCCCTCAAAAAAAAAAAAAAAAAACCACCAGAAAATAAGAGTTAAAAGTCAGGAAACTGGGAGAAAATGGAGAATGCATTTAGAAAGCCACACCTTCCTACATTTCATGTAATGGCTAATTAAACATATGGAATACATTATGTGAACCACATATTAATGTGTTTGGATAGGGCGGGAGCAAACAGATGAAAATAAAAGAAAGCTCGGCGGTTGTCATCCAGGCATGATGTGGACAAGCTCTGCTAGGCACAAGCATTGGCTCATCTTTGAGAAAAAAAGTGCACAAGAACATTTAAAAGCAACATTTTGCTTAGCACATTCTTCTTATCAAAGGAAAATTGAAGTTGGCAAACTTCGGATAATAATATAGACTTGTATTATTGGTGGCCAAAAAGAAAAGATTTGTTCCAATGCATTTAAACTCTCCGGACTGTTTCCTCGTGTTGAAAAGGACATTGGTTAGCATCTACCTGGACCCTTATTAACTACTCTGCCGCCCTCCATGGCGATGTTTACTGAGAGACTGGCTCCTTCCATTGAATTTTACCTGTGGTAAAAATGGAAGCTGGGCCAACCTGATGCCTAAGAGACATTAATATTAAAACTTCCGGTCTCCCAACAGTGATTGGAAAAGGATATTTTATATAACATATGTATTTATTTTTAAACAAGTTGAGTCCTTGTTTTGAAGGCTTGCATTATGGGGCTGGCTCCTCTTGCAGACAGACCGGGTGGTGAGGATGAGAACTCCCAGCCTCAGAGTTACCAATCCAGGCCTCAGCCTGCTGTGTCCTGCTGCCTCTCACCAACAACCATCCTTATCTATTATATACATATAACACAATTTAGACTAAGCATGCTGAGTGGATTAACTAATGATTGCAAACCACTTTGGAAATAGAAAATAGTCTAGACGTGCCCAGAATTACTAATGATTAGATAATAGACTGTCCTAAATTTTACTTTTCATTCAAATAAACCTTTTCTTGATGATGAAAGTTGTGCCATTAAACAAAAGTCTTTTTTTAAATAGAGGTTTTCACGGTATTTTCATTTGAGTTGAATTTCTGTTCTTCAGACCCGTATTTCTGCCAATTTCTATCTCTTGTGCTTTCTCTGGCACAACTGAAAGAACAAAGTTAATAACAGAGAAAGGACAAGCTTTAAAAAGTGCTGCATTTATCGTCAGTTGTAATTCTGCTATTAAATGGTCTTGGCATTTGGGACATTCTTCTCAATTTTTTTTTCTTAGAGGAAAAAAAAAGCTGAAAACATGGAATTTATACTAAAAATTATCATTCTCTACCTTTTACTTTCTAAGTCTTTTCTCCTCTTGCATGTAGTATTGGGCCTTCTACTCTCTATGGGATAATACAAGATAAATGCTGAGCCTTTGTTTCCCCTTGCCTTTTTTCAAAGGATGGCTCTCTCTCTCTCTCTCTCTCTCTCTCTCTCTCTCTCTCTCTCTCTCTTTCTCTCTCTCTCTCTCACACACACACACATGCATGCATGTGTGTGCCATATTTGTGTAAAATTATTTTTCACTCTGATTTCTGCTTGTGGAACAGATTGAATATTTTACTATCCAAAAACCACAAAGAGAAAACTCCTACTGTGGTCTTCAGAATTTCCATTCTGTTGATTAGCCTGCCAAGTCCAGTGACCAGTACCACCACTCCTGATGGTGGCGAGCATATGGCACTGCTGTGAATAGTTTTGCTCTCACTGCTGTGAAATCCCACGCCCTCCCACAGAATGTGTTTGGAGAAGCAAATGGTAAGTGTTGCTGTTCAGCACAGCTCTGTCTCTGCCTGTGGAACACAGTCCTTTAAACAACAAAATGAAGAGACAACTGCAGGTCTTCACAGGCTCTGGTTTAGTACTCAGCTCAGGAGTTAATGGTCACCCATTACTGTTAACTACCCCTTCTCCTCCGGAAAGGAGGGTTAGCCTTTCTTTTTTTTTTAAATATATTTTATTGACTTTTTTACAGAGAGGAAGGGAGAGGGACAGAGAGCTAGAAACATCGATGAGAGAGAGAGACATAGGTCAGCCGCCTCCTGCACGCCCCACACTGGGGATGTGCCCGCCACCAAGGTACATGCCCTTGACAGGAATCGAACCCGAGACCCTTCAGTCCGCAGGCCGGCAGCCTTTCTTTACATATCCTGGATTTATCAGGATCCACATGGTAAACCAAGTACCTATCACTTCTGTTTTTGTCTTCCTCTTTCTTCTCTTTTAAAAAAGAAAACAAAAATCAAAGTGGTATATCTCTAAATTAAATTGGGACTTTGAAGCGAGTACTGCTCTAGGAGTTAGTATCAAAGACTACCTAGCCTTGTAACTTTGGGCAAATATTTGAATCTCCTCTGTGAAACAGATGGCATGAACCCTTAACACCCCTTCCAGTGCTAAGATTATATGCATTTGTGTAGTCCAACCCACCCCACTGCTAACCTCATCTCTAGGAAAATCTCTTTCTAAATCACTCAAAATAAGTTATCTTCTGTTATATACTCTGGCTTTCAGAACTTGTGTGATTGCATGCTTCTGAGGCTATTCATCTCCATAGTCAAGTGGTTCTTTCCGATGTTTAGCAAAGCTCTTTCCACTGCAGTATAAGGCCACCTTTTTTCCTGTTTCTTGTGAAAACAGAGAGCAACTCTTTGGAATCTTGCTTTAACAACTTTTTCTTATTTGTGCTTAATGTTACTCTCTCTCTCTCTCTCTTATGTAGTGGCCGATAAGATGTATGTTCCAATGTACTTATTCTCTCTTCTGCTCCTCCTCCAATCACGATCACCACTCTCCTGTTTTGCCAGCACAGCTGTATGCTGGGTGAGTGGCTGACTGGGGGCTGTTTGGAGGCTGGCCTGTGCTCCAGTGGGTGCCACATTCGCTGACGTGTGCTGGGAGGTAACAGACGTTCATCCGCTGCTGAAGAGGGTTTTGGAAACTTGAGTCATAGACATGCTTCAGTGGAGGATGAGGATTTGCCCAGATGGGAAGCCTCAAGTGCTGAGACACTTGTACATCTACTTATCTTGAGTCTCAATGATGTTGTTTATAAGTGAGCTATTCAAATGGAGGGAGAAACCCACAGAGAAGGAAAAATAGCAGGTTGGAGTGATTATGTGCAGGAGGAGAGGCCCTAGTATAAGTCCAGTGGGAAAGAAGGAAGGGAATAAAATTAAGAATGATTAATGACAGATCTCTAATGGTTTTGTTGAATCCAAAGGGACAGGGCAATACAGAAAAAGAAACACTTGATTATAGGAAAGAAGCATGGGTGTGAAGGAAAATACATCAATCTATGGATGTGGACGGGCTCTGAGAATGGGAAAGAGTCCCTCAAGAGTCAAAAGGAGCTTCTCCTCCTCCTATCCCTTGGAGATATCTTGGCTGACATGGCATTTCCTCCTGGTCTTTGGGAAAATCCCTCCAGCTTTATTCTAGCCAGGCCGAAAAGAACAACAATGGCATTAAGATGAGAATGAATCTGGATAATGAATTTCAACTTTCAGGAAAATTTAATTTAGGGACCCAGGCACCACTCCTCCTAAATGTGCCCTTAAAAGTGCTATAAAGAGTGTGTGTGTGTGTGTGTGTGTGTGTGTGTGTGTGAGAGAGAGAGAGAGAGAGAGAGAGAGAGAGAGAGAGAGAGAGAGAGAGAATCAGAAAACAGATTTTTTTTTTGGTTGCATGAAACCCAGTTTTACTTTCCCTCCAACCCACTCACTCCCATTTCCCACCTCTTCCACATTGACTTCAAATTGTTATAATGTTTAAAGTTACTCAATATTGGTAATAATATCTACCATTTGTTAAGTTCTTAATGTATGCCAGCTCTTACGTGGAGTTTCACAGCAATAGACACAAACATTTACATAACGCTTTATAAATGTCAGATAGTATTCCAAGTGCTTAACATATATTAATGTAATGAGGTGCCATTATTATATGTTTTTAACATAGGAGGAAACGGAGGCACAAAGAGGTAAATAATCTGTCCAGAAAGAGCTACTAAGTGGCAGAGTCAGGATTCAATACTCATATCTGAGCTATATCCCCCTTAGATTACAACTGCCTGGAATACAGTAAATGCTCATCCATATTGGTTAAATGATTGAATAAAATCTTAAAGCATTAATATCTATGTAATATTAGCATGCTGAGCAAATAGACATTCCCCCAAATCAAGGAAGGAAAACACCACCAGACAAGAAATGACACTAAAGAAAGACCCTTCATGCAATCATCATTCATTCAACATGTATTTATTGAGCACCTACCATGGGCCAGGCCTTAGCCTAAGTGCAAGTGCCACATTTTCTCTTTTGAGAGAACAATGTGACATGGCTGGCTTGAATACCTCCCATATCCAGGCAGGTTTGCCTCCAACTTTCCTCCCATTACTAACACAATGGACCTGGCAACATGGGAGGGTGGTTCTGAACTCCTGCAAGCGACTTTAAGCCTTATTTTGTTTGTTTTCCATCAGTCTTAGGCTTGCAGGACCCACTGGGGATAATGACTAAATCGTGGGGAGAGCATGGGGCTGCATGTAGCAGATCTCAGAGGGAGGGATTGCAAATTGGAGGCATTTTACTGTTTTTTTCTTTTTTTACTTTGAAAACTTTTCAAAAGGAGAGATCTATTCGAATGGTTTACAAAATCCATCTTAAGGTCAGCTCTAATTAAGTTGGGGCCTGGCAGCTGTATGACTTCAGTGTTGTTACACAGCTGCCAAAGTTGAGTGAGGTGCCCACCTTCACCATCGGTAGTGAGTCCTGGGCTCATGAACAGCTCCTGTAGCCACTCAGACCAACTTGGCATCTATGCCATATGGGTTAGTGCCAAAGAGAAAAGCTGTGTTACACTTTGGTTATAAGAGATGGAAGAGTTCAGAATGTTATGTTTTGGTAAATTTTTGTTAAAGTGGATGTCCATTGTGTCACATAATAGGTACTCAAATAACCTATTTCTCTTTAATTCTGTATCAGGATATACTTTTAGGGACCAAAAATCAAATCAGCATAGTACCTGGCATATAACAGACCTTCAGTAAATTTGTGTTCAATGAAAAGAACATATGTCCAATGATATAACAAAGAAAGTGAAGAATCAAAGAGACTCACGTTCTGGTCCCTGAAGTTTCTATTAATTAGTAAGATAAAAATATGGAAAATTATTTCCCTGAAACTCAATTGTTTCATCTAAGAAACAAGTAGATTAGATGAGTTCTAAAATTTGTTTCTATTATTAAATTATACAGTTGAAATTTTGCATAGAGGTAGTATTATATAATCAAAAGAACAGAAACAAAGCCCAGAATCCAAACAGAATTTAACTCTAGACTTTCTCACTGACCAACCATTAAAGCTTAAGTGTGGTACTCAGCATCTCCAAGTCACAATTTCCTTATCTGCATAATAGGAATGTTCAAAGGCATTTTGTAAGACTGAAGACAAGTAATGACAATAAGTCCATGTTTGGAATAGAGAAGGCTTAAATAAATGATAATTAAAAAATGAAAACCTATTGTTTAAATTCCATTTTTCCTTGTAAAAAAGTGTTATGACCACTCCAGGTAAACTGAGTTAGTGGCTCCATTTCTCCCTGCAACTTGGCTGTTTGATATGTGACTTTACTGGTACAGTCCTCTCCCAAGCCTGGACTGTGGGCCTGGTAAAGTGACTTGCTTGGCCATTAGGATGCTAGCAAATGTGATAAAAGCAGAGTTATGAAAAGCAATTGGACACAGTCTTTTGTGACTCTGCCATTGCCATGAGAAGGACAATGCCTAAACTAAACCACAGGTCCTGAGAAGGGGACAAATAACATAGAACAGAGCCACCTCTAGGCTAGGCCAGCCAAATCTCAGTTAACTCAACCCACAAAAGCTAAAGAAATTATTGCTTTAAGTCATTGAAATGTGGAGTGGATTGTTATTCTGTAGTCTAAAGGAACTAGCAAGCTGATATAACAGAAGATAGGAGTCATAGACTTTTATTTTAAAATTGAAGTTCATTGACAAAATTTGAAAATATACTTACTTTTCCATATTGGGCAAATCTTCATAAAATATACACTTTTGGGTAAAATTTTGAGAGGAGAGGGAAGACAGAAATTTGCTAACTTAACCTTTTGGCTCAAATTAGAGTTTTAATGGGGTCTGAAGCATTTTGAATTGATAAATTATTAATGTTCGAAAACTTGCCATTAGGTCTGAGTATTCCAACTTTAATTTTAGATTTGGGAATTAACAGGGAGGGACTTAATATATGTGGGTCCAAATTTGATTACAGAGTATGTCTGTACATTGTTTAGTACTATTGTCATTTTGTAGAACCCAGACACTTTGGTAACAGTCCTGTTCAGATTAATGAGGGTTTAAAACTACAGTATCAGGTGGCCTTGGATGGGTTACCAGGACACTTTGTTTACAAGGGTAGACATGTCTCTTAGAATGAAGGACTCTGGCAGAAATCAATCTTCTCTGAATCACCACAATTACTTCTTAAGTAAGTTAGTGTGCTAGTATATAAAATAGAAGCCATATTCTTTTAGGCATTAGGACTTGGAGGAGCTGGTACGTTTTTTCAAGGCAGGGATGAGAGCAAATATTCATAACACCAGACATGTGATTGCTTAATTAGCAGAAAGTTAACTCTGTTGTTGAAGGAAAGAAAGTTAAAACATGCTTCTCATTATTTAGGATCTAGACCAAATGTTATTCCAACAGGAAGAATGAATTCTTTTGCCATCTGTGTTCCCCTGAGGCCTGTCCGGCCCATTTCCATGACTGACTGCCATGAAGCTGTAAGCTCTCAAGGACAAGAGACATGTCCGCAATGTGTACCAAGGTACCTTATACATAAAATGACCTTGCTACACTATGGCTAAATGGATGGATGATAATACTACCTCAATTCTTGAATGAGGAAGTTGAGGGTCAGAGGGATGAACTGGTTTTCTGGAAATCACACAGCTGGATAGAGCTGGGCATTAAATTTGAACTTAGGTCCAGGTTAATCCACAATCTGTCCTACTATAACAAACTAAGATTTTAATCCTGTGGCAATAAAAAAACAAAACAGTAGAAGTAAATTACATAACACAGTAACAGATGTTGACTAAATCTTACTTACCTTTTTCATGTCTTACTCTGTTACAGTGATTCCACCATTGGAGATTTATCTCCCTTCTCCAGAATTTCTTTTTCTTAGAAGTCATTACTTATTGTTGTTTGAAGGAAGTGAAAAATAAACCAAGTATCCTAATAGTGTAATGGCTAATTTAATGGTGTTAAATATCAATTGGACAATCATTAATAACTATAGGAAGAATTATATGAAAATGCTTTCAACAATAACGTGTTTTTTAAATTAACATTCTTGTTTAACATATATTTGAAATACTATCACCATGCTTTCAAATCTAAACAAAAAGTAGTTATTGTAAAACAACAGGAAAGAAATGTTAGAAGCAGGTTGGCAGTATTCATCTTCAAATGATAACAATAAGAGTACTTTTTGCTATCTTTCTATTTCCCTGAAATTTTCAAGTTTTACATAAAAAGCATGTCTTACTTTTACATATTGAAAGGCTTTTTACAATGAACTCCATAGTACCATTTCTGTTTCTCAACCTGTCTTTTTTTTTTTTAATGTATTTTATTGATTTTTTTACAGAGAGGAAAAGAGAGGGATAGAAAGTTAGAAACATCGATGAGAGAGAGACATTGATCAGCTGCCTCCTGCACGCCTCCTACTGGAGATGTGCCCACAATGAAGGTACATGCCCTTGACCGGAATCTAACCTGGGACCTTTCAGTCCACAGGCCAATGCTCTATCCACTGAGACAAACCGGTTTTGGCTCAACCTGTCTTTGATAGATGGACCACAATTACTGTTTTTTTGCCTCTCCTTAATCAATTATCCCATAATGTTATCATGGTGTCTGTAACCCTATATTGTTCTGAGTTGTTTCATATTTATATTTCCTGTTACCTGACTATGAGTTTATTAAGAGCAGAGATTATCTGGTACTTTGGCCTATCTTCAGCACCTGGCTAGTCTACAGCTCATAATAGGTTCATAAATATTTGCTAAATGAATGATATTTTTCGTGACTAAATTTACAATTTATTACTATGACCTCCATGAAAGGGATAGTAGGAGAATGTGTCTATTTATACCAGTATGTGTGTATTTCAACAGAGCCAGAGCTTGCAAACACTGTAATACATGTTTTGCATGCCTTACTTATTTTTGCACATTTACAAGTTAGAAAATAAAGCTAAAAATGCAATTGAGTTATTCCCCCACACACACATTGCTTTTTCTGAGTAATGATGAATAGTGCCTAATATGTATGCTTTTCTAACATAAAATCTGTTAATTCTCTGAATACAGGCAAAATGTATGGAAATTATGTCAAATCTAATTTGTGCATTTTCTTAAAATTAGGATGTATAATACTTAGTTTCATAAGTAGAACAAATAATGCAATTAGAGTTTATTCTTTGACTACTCTTTTACTAAACAACTCAGTTAAAAAATACATGCTACAAAAAAGCATGTTTTCCAGTCACGGCTCCAAGTCTCCTATGTTAAACAAAGGCAGACCAACCTGAAACCTTTTGATAAATATGATGCTTGTTGTAACTGCAGCATTCACTTCGTATCCCATTTCTCCAAGTTCCTGTCAGCCAGATGTCACTTGCAATGCAAACACTAGAAAAATATGAAATAATAATTTCATACATCATCTATGTGTGCATGAGCCGGTCAAACATTCAATACAAATTCAAACTGCTACTACACACAGAGCAAATATCATCCAAATAATATTTAAAATGATTGAAAGGCTTTTGATTTGGAAGTGTATTCTCTTAAGCTAAGTGGTCCCTGAGACCATCTAGAAAATTCAGTTGTTTCATTTTTAAAATGTTTTCTGCCCAAAATTATATCAAATCCTAATGTCTCAATAGAAACACATGGGATTGGATTGCTGACTGGGCGCCTGATGTCAAAGAAAAATCTAATTTCACCGTGGCATTTCCTCATACTGTCTCACCAAAATACAAAAATTGATAAAATTGTAATGGATAATCTTCAGAAGCAGAATGTTAACCATTGGGAAAACATGAAGGGAAACTTAGCATTGTGGCATAGGAGAAGCAAAATGAAGGAAGGAATTGATAATAAATACAGATATACAATGCTCTATAAAAAACATTCTTAAAAGCTTTTTCTTATCAAAAACAGAACTTCAACGTTAAAAAGGAGCTTACTATCAAAATGTAAGCTTTTTTGTGTGTGTCCATTTCTAAGTTTCTCTTCTCAAATACTTTCTATTTTGTAAAATGATATAGGGAAAAGGAAACACACTCTAAGTTATACTATTATATATGCATTTGCACAGTGTTGAATTCTATTTTTTATGTTAGCTACAAAAACAGGCATGTGTGCCCACAGCTTCAGTTTAGAGATGAGAGAATAGCATTAGATTCAGCCTTGCTTCTTTTCACTAAGTCTCTAAACCTCATCTCTTTCTGCTTGCTCTTTAGTAGTGAGTTTCCCTGCCTCTATGGAGGTAAGAATGTCCAATTGCCTTTGCTTTAAGGAGGGAACTTAGTGCTACACACACATACACACACACACAAAAAAAAAAAACAAACACAAAAACAAAAACAGGAATTCTGGAGAGACAGAATTTCCTACTATGTGACCTTTAGCATGTCCTTTATCATCTTTGAGCTTCAGTGTTTTCATCTGCAAGATAGAGATGATGATTTCCACCTTACTGTTTTCTTGAGGAGTTTAGGAATATTGCTTTAAAGACCTCTGACATAATGCTTGACACAAAGGAAGTACAGAAACATCATTTTATGATGATTAACTTATTTAAACTTACAATACTTGCTTTCTTGGGTCCTACCTTATTTTCTTTCTTTCCTGATCACCTTATTTACCTAAGCTGACAACTATGGGCAGGATTCAAATAAAGTGATGAGGGAGAGAAGAGGCAGCCTCATCACTGGACAGATTTCCCAAGGTCACTTAGTCATCAGTGAGGAAAGGGCTGTGATAGCTGAACCACTGCCAAACTCAGAAAGTTCCTGTGTAAGCTGGAACCATGGACTCAAGGTGTTGGGGACACCTCAAGGCAGCAGATGATGATCTTTGACAAGGAGGACTCTATCTTTGAAGACACCATCAATTTTCCTCACTCCGCACCAGTTATCTTGGTCATGCATCCTTTCCTCTCTTCAGCCCTCACACAGGGTGTGGGACCAGGTATATCTTTAATAGATATCCATTGTTTAAAATTAAAGTTTTTGTCTTTTGAGGAAGCTCATTTAACTGAATAAAACAGACTCTATGGATTAGCTAGGATGAGGTGACTTATGTATAATTGCTGATAATATAGGATTTAGGATGAAAAAAACAAACAACAAATTGTTATCCCAACTCTGACATTACATATTATCTTGGGCAAATTTCTTAATGTCACTGAGTCTTAGTTTCCTCAATTATAAAGTAAGAATAGTAAAAATAATTCCTATTTCATAGGCTTATTACACATAAGATTGCCAGATAAAATACAGGACACTCCTTTAAATATGAATTTCAGATAAACAATAATATTTGTAAGCATATACCAAATATTGTATGGGACATCCTTATGCTGAACATATCTGTTGCTTATCTGAAATTCAGATTTAACTAGATGCTAACTAGATTTTAATTTGCCAACTATGGCAACCCTAATTATAAAGACTAAATGAAACAATACATTGTAAAGCTATTAGCTTGGTGCCCATTGGATAATGGGTGCTCATTAAGTGTTCTCTCATTTCCCTCTTCCCTCTTGGGGCTGTTGTGCGATTAAATGCCTGGTACATAACACCAATTCAATAGATTTTAGTGTACTTCCCCTCTTAAGACTCAGCCTCAAAAACACATGCTCTATGCCTAACAAGGGAGGAAGAGCCTCAGCTCCATGTTTGGCTCTAGGATTGCCTTCTCTTTGCTCCTTCTCAACACCCATTTGCAGCATGAACTCCAGAGGGTGTAGAGTGGTCCAGGCAAGAGAGCAAAGGTAAGGGGACAAAGCTGTTAACATAGGACTCCTTCAATTCAAAGCAACTTATCTTTGAAAATTTGAATTTACTATGGAAGATGTTAGAAATTCTTTAAATTGTGATCCTTCTGAAAAATTCCAAAACAAAATTATAAAGGAGGATTTGATTTACAAAAATATAGAAGTAAGATAACATGCTCAGCAAAAAATCTGTTACCTAAAGTGTGTTATAAAGGTATTGCAAGCCTCTCTATAAAACACTTTCTTGCTTCCACATGCACCCCTCACTCCACAAGTCAGCTTTATGGGGCAATGTTATTCAACTAAGCAGAAAGAGCTTTCTTTATGTGACTATTGCCAAATGCCTTCCTGAGGTGGCTAGGCATGAACTTGGTTATTCATAATAGATATAAGAAAAGAAAGGTTTTAAGAACATGATTTTCCTTTTATAAGTCCAGTTTTGTTCCTCTCTGAGAAGCCAGAGATAGTGCATAGGATATGATGAAACGAAAATCTTTGTATGAAAAAAAAGGCTCTTTCAATGTGGTCTATCTGAGGATCAGCACATTTGGACTATGTCCGATTCGCATTCCCAGACCTACAGCTGGCTCTGCTGGATCAGAGTCAGCTGCCAGCACCCTGGGAGAAGGCCCTTTCTGCCCCAATTCTGGGAAGGAAACACCTTCATGTTTGGAAAGTCACTAAGCCTAAAACCTAGGAATATTTCTAAAGTACACATCATATCTTTCCCCAAGAATCAAGTATCTGACAGTAAAAAGCAGGTACTGCCCACTTCCTTCAGCTCACAGCCTCATGTAAACAGGCGCCCACGTACACAGCACCAGCTGCAGCTTCTGGGTGGTCCTGTAGGAAGTTCCAAGTGAATTGCAGTGCAGTCTTGTAGGCTGGTGGTCACACAGCTTGAGTAAGCATCTGTGGGAGAGAGCACAGGCACGCATGTTCTCTCCACTCTGGTCTCGGGTGGAAAATCAAAGTAAAATCTGACTTCCCAGAGAAGATCTGTTCTCCAAAATTAAACAAACAAACAAACAAACAAACAAACAACAACAAAACTGGAACCAGGCAAAACCATAGAGGAAAATAGCGGGTGGATTTGTCTGGCGGGCAACTTTCGATATAAAAATTGGGGGTTCAGCTTCCCCCTTCCTTTTTAGTATAAGGAAGTAGAGTCTTTGAAAATGCATACTAATTGATCAGTATTAGTGCATATTAATGTATGATTTTGAGACTTTTCTGCATCTCTTCTCAGGAAGGTATAAAAGAAGAATTGCTCAAAGCCGCCCCACCTTCACTTATTAACTGCTTAACAAGATACCCTCTCACTGTTTTGGGGAGAAAATTAGGTAATTAATACATGTAAGGGTTTAGAGCACTTCCTGTCATATAGTAAGCCCTAAGCAAGTGTTAACTGTTATTAATATAATTAAAATTATTTTAATAATTATGCTCTATATTTGTATAGTGCTTTATAGTTATAAAGTGCTCCCACCTCTCTTTTGATGGATCTGTACTCAAGGTGAGGTGCAGTGAGACTGAGAAATCTCCATTTTTCATATCAGGAGAAAGGAGATATAGCAATAATCAGTTGATTGTGTGATATTATTTCAGTTAGAAAGGAAGGGTGGTATGTGTAACTTAAGTGGTGGCAGAGGAAAGTTCCACAAAGGAGATATTGAGATGGTTGCTGGGTTGGAACTGAGAATCTGGCAAAGTGTAATAGGACATAGGCAGTGTTCAAGGGTGTGAACAGCAAGGGACTAGAAATGGATGGAAATTGAAAAAAAAAACATTTATAAGAAGCTTACAAATAAAAAGCAGAAGTTTAAATATGATTCAGGAGAAAAATGAATTTCCCTGACCCTACTTCCCAAGTCAGATAAGAATTTAAGAGTTGAATATATAAAATAATTTTAAAAACATAGAGCTCTCAGAAGAAAAGAAATTGAGAAATTATTAAACATTTGGGGTAGGTTTAATTTTTTAAGCTTAGTATCAATACAACAAATTCTGGTGATATTCATATTTTCATGTTGGTACTCATGCACCAAATCAGGGAGATCAATTTCAAGATACACAGATAGCACTTCCAATAGAGGTTATTTGCATCTCTGGATTTCACTTTCTCTAAGAACTCTTAGGTAGTTACTACATAATCTTTGGTACCCAATAAAAAAATGAAAATGTGTCCCTGGCTGGTGCTGTTCAGTGGTTAGAGTGTTGGCCCGTTCACCCTAGAGTCTCAGATCAATTTCCAGTTAAGGGCACAAACCCTGGTTTGATCCCCAGCCTCTCTCAAGGCATATGTAGGAAGCAACCAATCTCTCCCTCTTTTCCTCTCTCTTCGTCTCTCTTCCCCTCTTGTCTCCCCTTACTCTCTCTCTCAAAAAAAAAAAATCAATGGAAAGAATATCCTCAGGTGAGGATTAACAACAACAACAAAGAAAATGGGAATCCCTTGTTCAAAAAACAGAAAAAAATATTATTAAACATATTGTTATATTTTTTCCTTCTTGCATTGACATATTTTTTATTTGCTATTTAATGTCACTCTGAGTAAATGAAAAGTAAAATATTTATTCTCAGTATAAATTTGACTATTCATCTTTATTACATAATTCCAGTTTTAAATTCAAATGTAAAATTTTTTAAATTACATGTGGAATTACTTATTTTGCAGTTTGTACATGACTATGTATTTTGCTATCAAAATAGTGAAAATGCTACACAAAACTAACTCAACTGGTTTTATTGTACTTCTTTAAACCTACATGTACTTACCAACTGGCTACTTTCAGTTTACTGATGACTAAGGAGTCACTAAAAATAAAAAGAACCAAGGGTTCCCCTATTATTTCTTTTCTTTAGATGTCATCGCTTCCAAAGTAAGTAGTTGGTTGACACGTGGAAGTAACACCAGTAACGAAGGCTATGATATGGTTCCTTGATTGTTTGTATTTCTTAGAACAATATGCCTTCTTTCTGTGTTCTATGTTTGAAGGAAACTCTGGTTGGAATGGAAAACCTGGCCTCCAAGGGATATTGGCAGCCCCTCTCCTTTGCTTATAAACACAGTTACAGCACTCTTACCTGCACTTGCTTTGAGTCACCCTTAAGACCCACACACTGTGTGTCCACTAGAGTTATGTGCTCATGTGGCTTTGTAACTTCTATGAAAAAATGTGGTGGTAAAAGAAAGATGGGCACCCATGTTGCATATATGTCTTCTGCTCATGCACATGCTCTATTGTCCCTTAGGACTTCACTTACAACACACAAATTCAAAGTTTATTTCTTTTTATTTATTTTTTAAATATATTTTATTGATTTTCTACAGAGAGGAAGGGAGAGGGATAGAAAGTCAGAAATATCGATGAGAGAGAGACATCAATCAGCCGCCTCCTGCGTGCTCTCCACTAGGGATGTGCCCGCAAGCAAGGTACATGCCCCAGACGGAAATCGAACCTGGGACCTTTCAGTCCGTAGGCTATGCTCTATCCACTGAGCCAAACCTGTCTCGGCTCAAAGTTTAAATTATTAAGAATTTCAAGATAGTGTCAACAGAGAATGAAACCAAGTAGGAGGTCCCATGAGACTACATGGGTCACACATCCTGAAGCCAGCCATGTGCCTGGATAAGTTTCTATTTTGACTGTTTCAGTCATTAAAAGCTCTTTGGAACACCTGCAGTGCAATTGTCCAAACAATTGTCACATTATAGCTTCTACCATTTACATCTGTGGTGGTCTCTCTTAGACTCATCATAAGTCCCTGGAAAGAAAGAATTGTATTTTATAACATTTTGCATCTTCTTTGAATCAAGTGTCCTGGGTATAAAGCAGATACTTATCATGAGTATTGATGGTGGTAAACACCCCACCCAATGTGATTCATGGAATTCCTAAAACTATGATTTAGTGGTATTTGTTATTCTTCTCCCGCTTATTAAATCCCTATTATCAACTAACAAAGTAATAAGGTTCCCTGGCTATTACTTCTGATGTCCCTTTTTAATCTGTTATACCTTAAAGACTTACCTGCAATTCCCCCTTTCCAGTATGGGTAAACCTGGTTCTTTCTCAGTTCTGGAATATCAGCAGAGGAAATGGTGATGTGAGAACTGGAAGTTTGCAGGTCACCATACTATCTCAGTCCAAAGAATTGCTGAGAGCCTCTACCACCTCCAACTAATCACCATGAAGAAACAGTACACTAGGCAGCCATTGCCACAATCCTGAACATTTAAATCTTTCTGTATATAAGATGCAAATGTTATACATACAAACACTTAATCCTTGCTAAAAAAAAATAGAGAGATGACACTGGTGAAAAGAAGACATTCTTAATTTGCACAAAAATGTTTGATACAAGTCCCACTTCCACCCCCTTTGGCCTGGGAACTGTGGCAAGCCCTATAATAATCTCCTAAGATGATAATGGGAAGAGATTCTGTAGGTGTAGGTTAATTACATTTATAATAGTTCCCCCCGAAGGGGAGATTCCAATGGATTTAAAGGATCCATCCTAGGACTTGGAATCTATGTAGTAATAAGGGTAAAGCTGGGGAAGCCAAACAGTCTACCTAGACCTAGACCAAAGGGATGAGTGCAGGGCCTGATGAAGAAAATCAAACTAGAAGGATTATGTTCCAGGTCAGTTATAGATGGCATCAGGCAGAAAAGGAAATGATAAAGACCAGATGATTTAGCTGGATAAATGATTCTAGTGACTTAAAGACATGTGTCACCTAGACACATGACCAAGAATATGTCAACATGGTCTATCCTTTTGCTGAGAGAGTACACCTCATGGTATAGGCAGGGTTTATGGAAGGGCAAAATAATAAAGGTAATAATAATAATAATAATAATAATAATAATAAACAAAAGTCAAGGAATGCTATTCCTGCTATTCTTATATTTACTCACCATGAGTATCAGAGGGGGAAATCCACAGTTACTAAGGAAAAATATGAAAAATCTATTCAATTAAGCATATAATGATAGTAAATTTTTTTTTGGTGGGGGCGGGGAGAAAGAAAGGACTGATTGAAAGAGCAAAGGAAGAGAAGAAAAGTTCCTTGCCTTGCACAAAGTCTGATACTTAGTATTAAGAGTATTTCAAGTCATTTGAAGATTAGAGAAAGTAGGAAGGAAGAAAATAAGCAGTGATTTAGTTTGGACTGGTGTGATATCTCTCTTTAAAACTTGACTATTAAAAATGTTATAATTTACCTCATGAGAAATTCAAAAGATAAACACTTAATTGAAATGGGCTCATAAGTTTCCAAAGGGTCCTCATTTTAGGACTAGGAAGAAGAGAGAGGAGAAATGATGGAGAATGAAGAAGAGAATTGATAGCTGACTAATCTATTTCCAATAAAAAATAGTTCAAGTCGCTCAGCCTCCGTGGTGTGGTTGCCAAGCAAAACATAGAGAAGTTGACTTGCTATGATCCAGAGAGAGGCAACTGGCTCTGAAAGACTAACTAACAAAGGTAAGAAAGATCTGTTTAGTAAAGCATCTCAGAGGGGCCATGATTTCTGTGTTCATCAAGAATCCCAGAAAACCTAGAAATTTGAAGGAAGTCAGAATTGATTTAATCCTTTATAACTATAAATCTCATTTCTGAAAATGACTAACAGGGGCAGAGACATAAATGGTAAAGTCTCGATCAGGGAAAATGCTGTCAGCGTATCATCTAGATAGATTAGAAAATGAAAGCTCAGGTTTCTGTGAAGGAAGACTAATGACATTAAGTGAAGATGAAATAGGAAGGAGCGTCGCACAGACGCAAAAGTCATAAACCATGAGCTCGCCCCAGGAGAAGACCCTCAGCAACTTTTTGAATTGGAAAATTATGGGGAGTTTGGTCTGGGAGTATTTTCTTAGGCCTCATTTAGAGTCCCTGGCTTGTTTGGGTTTATTCTGAAGTTCTGGGAATTGCTGCCCAGGTTCTGACATTTGTATAAAAGTGAAGTACTTCTGCCTACAACTTTCAGTGCAATCAGTTGCACACTCAGAAACAAGAAAACGAGGGTTTGGCTCACCAAAACAATAAATAAACATTTAAGAACCCTTCCATACTGTGCAACCATCTGATTTTCACAGTGTCACAATTTTGCTGCCTCTCAGAAATAAGGCAGAGCTGTTGCCCTGAAATCAGTGGTGGCTGAGACCAACGTCCTTTGTTTAAGTTATGATCAAATAGTCAAGCAAGTATATAAATGCCTGCCAAATGAAGCTAAAGCAGGCCTTCTACTCTGTTTGGTAGTGGAACAGGCCTGTACATCTGCTTCACATGTGGTAGATCACTTGATTACTTGAACTGTATCTCCATTGGAAATACACATACACACACACACACACACACACACACACACACACACACACACAAACACCTCATTTTTTTTTAAGAATAAGCCAGTAGAATAATCTCAAATCTAAATATCAGTCTTCTGCAGTTTCTTGGGGATCAGATAGAATATTTACATTGTGTTCTCATGCAATCTCTTTAAGTTAACCCATCCTCTCTCAGAGACACACAATGATCAACTGAAAATTGCTCTCATCATTTTGAAAATTGAGAGTCTCTGCAAACTAACTACAGTCTTTCTTACTCAGAGAGTATTGGAGTTTCTGGTATTTGCTCTTAAGGTGCTGGCCCTGAAGCTAGAGCAGGAATGGTCTTCAAGCTGTATAACACACTGCTGATTTTCATGAGAAATAGGCCTATTGATCTAAAATTCAAGGCAAATCTTTATCCAATTTCAGAGTTGGAATGATTATGTGAAAAGCATTTCACATCTTCCCCACTCTTGATTCCCTTATTATGGCTACAACATTGGAAGATAAAAATATACTATTTCTCATCTCAAACTTTTAAAATATGCAATATTCAATAGGTAGATTGGTAGTTAGGTGGATAGGTACTTACTGTTCAATTCTAATGTTTCTGACTTAAAATTTTAAGGTCATTGTTTCCCTTCTGACACCTTTTACTATATCACCATCCCATTATATTATTATAGACTCATGAAGCAATGTACTTTTACATTTTGCAAGATAATGACTCTTTTGTATTTCAGTTTTTATCATAATATAAATCTTGAATTGAAATTTGCATATCTTTTGTTTAGAAAAAGAGACCCCTATTTAAGACTGTCATTTCAATACATAGGTTTCACAAGTGGCTTTTTAAAAAAAGAAATGCATCAAAATATTCCAATTTATTATTTCATTGAATAACTGAATCTGATTCTACCTCTGCTGCTGCATCAATAAATTAGCAAAGGACTGAACAATGCATTTCCAACCAGAATGACTCAATGGTTGAGTATTTTGTACCAGTAAGTTTTTTTCCTGTTAGAAGTCCAGTCAGAAATCTGTAATGGCAATTTGACAATTTGGACTAGATGCCCATATGATCTCATGCACGTTTGTGCACACACATGCCTGGCCACACACACACACACACACCTGAAACTGGATATACCAAAGCCTAGATATACTATGTTTCTCCTACACATACATAACTTGCTCCTTAATCAATTTCTTCAACTCTTCTAGAAGTGTTGCTTTTGGGGATCAGATAGAATAAATACATTGGGTTCTCATGCAATCTATCTATCTTTAAGCTAAAGCAGGCCTTCTCTCTGTTTGGTAGTACAACAGGTCTGTACATCTGCTTCACATGTGGTAGATCACTGATTACTTAACTATTTCATTTTTCTAATCTATCTAGAAGTAGAAGGCCTGCTTTGCAACTCCCATAATTAAATGTGACTGTATCTAGAAATGTGGCAGCAACTTCATTAGTAGACATAGCCTTGCCAGTAATTTTTGTATTTTCAGTCTGAATCTATTCCTGAATCTCTGCAATCATTCCTTACTTGTAGTAAGTAGCTCATTTTAGGAGGACACCTATCTGAAGTCTTCTTATAGGCTCAATGCTCTCTGGCATAACATGTTGCCATGAATCAAAATCCACTTTCTGTTCACCTTCCATCCAGAAATTTAATGCATTTTACATCTTAACTAAGCACTTATCAAGCACTGTGGCCATAACTTTTGCAGTTTGAGGTACAACAGCAAACCTAGCAACATTTTTTTTCTTCTTTACAATATCATGGATAGAAAATTCATTCTTACATTTGATCTAGCAATCTCAGCATATGCTTTGTTTTTCTTATTATGGAGAGAACTTTTACCTTTCACTTAAAGGAGCACTTAACAGCTTACAGCTTCCCTTTGGTATATTCAAGTTGCCAGCATCACTACTCTTACTTTCTGAGGCCATTATTAAGTAAAAGAAGGGTTACTTGAACAGAAGCACTGTGATGTCATGGCGGCCAGTAACCTAGAAAGTTGCTAAGTGAGTAAGGGATAGGAATTTTCACAGCGTTGTAATACTGAAAAAAGTGATGGTTCAAGTCTTGTGTGGGATGAAGCAAGACTGCATGAGATTATATTGTGCTACTCAAGAAAAGTTTAAAATTTATGAATTGTTTACTTCTGGAATTTTCTATTTAACATTTTTGAGAAATCAGTTGACCATAGATACCTGAATTCAATATTTATTTGTTCATTTATTTATATTCTAAATAAAGATAATATTTATGTATATACTAGAGGCCCAGTACATGAAATTCATGTATTTGGTGGGCGGGGGAGGAGGTCTCTTCGCCTTGCCTGTACCCTCTCACAGTCCAGGAGCTCTCAGGGAATGTCCAACTGCTGGATTAAGGAGCGGGCCTAAGCCAGCAGTTGGACATCATTAGCGCTGCCTCAGAGGCATTCTGGTTAAGCAGTGCTCCCCCTGTGGGAGCATATTGACCACCAGGGGACAAACGCTCAATGCAGGAGCTGTGTGTCATAGCTACCGGTCATTCAGATGTTTGGTCACTTTGCATATTAGACTTTTACTATATAGGATGTTATATTTGTTTCTATATTTTATATAAAGAGAACCCTTTCTGCTCAGCATTTTTACTCTCTGCCTTCTTTTGGGTTGTTTGTTTCTTCTCTGTGAAGCAGTCTGAGAAATTTATCGCAGTGACAGACCACGGTGTAGACTTGAGAGAGCCTTTAAAACATAGGGTCTGAGCAGCATCCTGCCCACATCTACGCAGCAAGAAGGGAGCAGGAAGAATGTGGCAGCATTTAGCATCCTCAGTACCTATCATAGTGCCTAGAACAGATGAATAGACAAATGAAATGGGCACTAGTACTTCTCTTTTCTCAACTCTTTCATCAAACTTCAGAGCTGCCTTAGTAGCTGCCACTTTCATGGATTGACAAATACCTATTTTTCTTGTATAGCCCAAAGCATAGCTCAATTGGCCTTATTGTGCTCTTGCACGGTCCATCCTGGAAGGCTTGGTGATGTCAAGGGATAAGACCACTGTGGAAAAGCTACCTTTTTGTAACAAAGTAAACACATACCCTCTACTTTCAAATGCCCTGATGACACAACTGAATCAATAGCTTATGAGCAGCAACTAGCTGCTAAGAGCAATATATGTCATGAGGAGTTATAACATGAAGTCAAGTCCCAGCTCTTCCATTTCCTAGCTGTTTTAATTTTAGCAAGTTATTTCACTTCCCTAAGCCTTACTTTCCTCATTTGTAAAGTGGGGAGAATAATATCTGTCTTACTGGGCTGCTGTAAAGATTAAATGTGACTGTATCTGTGGGAATGTTTATTTAGTTCATATTATGTTTGTAACATGTTTATTTCCATTTCTACCATCCCCTCTTCCTCTACCTCCTCCCAGTTATTTCTAATTATGCCTTCTTTCTTCCTGGAGAAAATAGAAAACTCAAATGTGTCTTTAAACACTGCCAGAATGAAGTAGATGAGCCAAAGGGAAGTGGACTAAAACAGCCAGAGCAGAAAACCAACTTAATGCTCAAAGGTAATTGTCTCCTTTTGAGCCCTTCAACTGTCCCCTGACCTTTCCCTTAAACTGGAACATGCAATGTGGATCCCCTAAGAGGTCCACATTTGGCCAACCTGGCTGACAGTGACGCTGCAGGGAGCTTTGCAACCCCCATAAACATAGGCAATTAAGCCCCTAAAAGCTCTTAGGCTTATTGCCCAGTAAATTCACAATGAATAGTAACCTTAATAAATGTTATAAATCTCACCTCAGAGCCAACAGGAAATTCAAACTTTTGCATGTGTGGGAGCCAAAGTGCTGCTGAAACAAAAGGGAGGTGTGTGGACAAGGAGGACATTGTGCTTGGTCCTCATCTCCCCTGGTAGCACCAGCGTGCCCCAGGCCTGGGAAAGGCCCTTAATTGTATTTTGTGAAGCAGTTTTCTGGCCTTCTCATTCCTCCCTTCCTCCACCTGCCTTAACTCTTTCGTGTCCCCATGGCCCAAGAGGTAATCTATTCATATACATCTGCCGATAGAAATAAATGATGGAAATATTTGATGGGGCTGAATCATGGACAAGTTGTATTCTTAGGTTAATGTTTTAGTCAGAAACTCTTTTAGAAACTTAAGTAAATCCTAAAACTGAAACTTAAACTCAGTGCTATATAAAGGGGAAATATCAGCAAAGAGAAACCGCTGGATATTTGGATCCACATCCTCACAAAAGGGTGTTAGTTTTAATAAACACTCACAATTTGGGGCTGTTATGAACCATAAGGCACACTCCTGGCCATGTTTCCAATTTCCTCCCTTGCCTTTACTGCTGTTATATTAAGGTCTGTGGTGAGGCAAAATGTTTATTAAAAAAGGTGAGGAGAGCAATATTCCAGATTAGATTATTTCACCTGTTCTAACTATATACCAGCCAATAGAGATCTTCACTGAGGGTTTCAGAGCAGCAGCCCTCTCACGTCTAGGTGGTGGGAGGCAGAATTTTAGGCTGTGGTTCTAAAGTGAATGCGGATTAGACGATTTTACCTACTTACTTTAACTGAATATGCAATATTTTCCAGTCACAGAGAGGGGAAAAGAAATGCATCTGGAGCATCCTCCACCATGAAGATAATTACATTGGGACTGAAAAATCATCTCTGGAGCAGTGAGAAACAGAGTGGTAGAATAGTCCTCTGAGAAGGCATCCTTCATGTCATGAGGGGTTAAGGTGAAGGAGCCTTTGAGTGGCTTCATGCAGAAATAAAACAAATTTCTCTTTGAAGACCCAACTCATACAAAAAGCCCTTCTGAAGAAAAAGTGTGAGCGGGAGGGGAGGTAGTGGGGAGAGAATGCTAAACATGTTGGAAATTTCCTAGAACATGGTGCAGTTCTCACATGGCAAAATCCCATGAAAGCGACACATTTCTTTAATATTCCTGGGGAGTTTCTTTAAGACAATAGGCTTTCTTATAGTGAATCATGGGAACTCCCACATCCTTTCATTGTTTCTGAAATGTCTTTAATGTTTGAGTTGCTGAAACGTACTTTTATATATTGAGTGAATTGCCTGTATTCCCAACATGAACACTATGCTTTTTAGACTTTATTTTTATTGTTTACACTATAACAGATGTCCCCATTTTCCCTCGCCTCCTTATGCACCTCCACCCAACCCCCACTAACCTTTCCTTCCCTCTGGTCATCACCGCACTGTTTGTGTCTATGGGTTATGCACATATGCTCTTTGGCTAATCTCTTCACCTTCTTTCATCCAGTCCCCACTTCCTTTATGCTAGTAGGCACATGATGCTTCTCTTGTAAGCAAATATGTACATGGGATTTTGTTAAATAGTTTTATTAAGATTAGGATGTGCTATTTGACCTATGGCCTAGCCAGGTATGCATAATAATAATAAGCTGTGTTATAGTACCATGTTATCGAATTTATTTTAGAAACACTTAAATCCTTAACGCAAGCATCCTTCTTACATTCCCCACAGTCAAATATATTGGGCTTGCTCATGTGAACAGCCTTTAGGCCAATACTGCCCCAACGAAATATAGTGTACATCACAAATGCAAGCCACATAGGTAATTTTAAAGGTTTTAGAAGCCATAGTTAACAAAACATGCATAAAAAACAGCTGAAATTAATTCTAGTAAGTTTTTTAGCCCACCATTGCAATGTTATTATTTTAACATGTGATCACTATAAAATATTTATTAATGAGATATTCTACATTTCATTTTCATACTACATACCTACAGCACATCTCAATTTGGAATAGGCAGATTTGAAGTGCTCAGTAGCCACTGTGGCTACTGGATCAGACAGCACAGCTGCAGACTGTCAAAATTTCTAATCCTTTAAAGAGTTTCTCTGATTCTTTTCTTCCCTCTATTAGCTTTGGTATATATCAACACTACTATTTTCTTACCAACTGCATCTGCTTTAAAACTTCACATGACTTATAAGTTTTGAGTAATCCCAGGTACCTATCATGTAACAACAGATCCTTGTGGTTTCCAGTGAGATGAACGTGATACTTCCCAATGCTTACTCTGAGAACATCAAGTCCTCATCTTTTATGATTCTTGATTTCTTCATGCGTGCTCCCAGCAGTGCCAATCTACACACACAAATGGTCACAGAGAAGAGGGGCTGCTAACATGGGAATAAAACCATCCACACTCTGCAGTTGGGGTTTTTATTGAGGCATGGCACCAGGTCCCACCCACCCGTGTCTGTCTCATTCTTTCAGGGCAGCCTCAAACTTTGCAGCCTCCCACTGCACAGAATCCGATTTGGGGTTTGCTGTTATTCCCCCTTGTCCTTCTGCTACATGTTCAATCTGACAGGTTGTCACCATAAGCAAGTAATTTAACACTGTCTTCACTTTGAGACAATCAAGAACTCTGGGGGTAGCTTTGTAAGTACAAACTTAAAAAATATATTAAATTCCAGAAACATATGTTTTTTTTCTACTACTCTCCCCAATCACAAGGGCATAGAAAATACCTTTGCAATTGTTTCCCTAGAAAATACTCTTTATTGTTCACTAACAAATCTTTTAAAATCCTTATTAGTGGAAATGAATGTGTCCTCCCAATTTTATAGAGGTAAAGAGCCAGAAAGTTCCAGAAAATCAACAGTGATATGGAAGACCAGTCAGCCTATGAGCCACTGGTCTTCTGAGCATCTCATTTACAAATTACTGTTTGGGAAAACATCCTAAATAATATTTGAGATTTGCAAATATCCTATCATGCATAACCCTCATAATGTGCTTGTACTCTTACTACTTTAGAAGCCCATTGACCTAAATAGAAGTTTTTAATATCGTATTTCTTAAAATAGTTTAATCTGGTCAGCAAAGAATTCAGAATATCAACTGTTTGAAAAAAAAAAAGTTTGTGTGATGAAAGAGTCAAGAAATAACTACAACAGAGTTGAAAATGTAGGTTTCATAGGAAAAGTATTCCAGGGTTTTAGGTGCTTTTAAACCTAAATACTTTTGATTTTTCAGTTATACCCAACATTTTATTTTTCTTTTGATTGTGATATAATTGATTGTGACTGATTAATTAAATACTTAAGCTAATTTTTGTTACAGAGAACATAGAATATGAGGTTTAATTTTTAATATGTTCTTCCTCCTTTTCAGTTACTCATGTCTGGGTACATGTCATTATAACCAGTACAGAAATTCTACCAGATGCCAGCACTCACTTGGTGGCAAGTACTTTAATTTTCAGGCACTGTTTCAAGAGGAGCAGAGGGGAAGAGAGGGTAGGGGAGGAAAGAGTAGAAAAGAGAAGAGAAGAGGAGAGAAGAGAGGAAAAGGGGGAGGAGAGGAGAAGAGAGGGGAAGGGAAGAAAAGAAAGGGGAGAGAGAAAGAAAGACCTAACACTACAAATACAAACCTATAGCAAAAGCAGATCCACAAAGTGCAGTCTCTAGCATCTTCTCTTGCCAAGACTTTCACATTCTGAGTTGGGTAGATATTGCCAGGTCCAGATAATGTGTCTTTGTTCAGGCCCAGACACCAGAGACTCTCCAGGTGAGCAGATAATTCATGATGCTGAAACTGCTGGGATAACTCATGATGCTAAAACTGCTGGGGTAGCACAGACCCTATGTTTTCCCATCCTGCCTACTGGACCACAATGCTTAGCCACATAACTGTAAATGCCCTGAGGCATTATGAAGACTGTGAATTAAAATAGAGTTACTCTTGGCTTAGAAAAAAAGCATATATTTTTTTTAGGTTAAAATATATCTCAGATATTAACTAAGGGAATATTCCATATGAGGAAATCAAGGTTTCGGGAACTCAAGTGACTTGTTTTGAATCTTGGTTTAACTGGTACCAGAAGTAAAGCTAGACAATGTAGAGAAATGAAAGTAAAGAAAGAGAATTGATGTGTACCAGATGAGGAGTAAGCATGTGTGGCTCTTTTGTTTTCTTTTGTGATTTAGATCCCTTAGTGCCTTCATTATGTAATGAAAGTCAACTGCTTCTTGGTGACTATCAAATGGCAATGTGACTGGGAGTGGTTAGCTTTTTCTGTATCTTTCAAAGCCTAGGGAGAAATTTGTATCACAAAAAATAGATGTGAACCTTGCTTTTCCTTGTTCCTTGCCATGTTCAACAGGAGAGCAGAGAATAAATATCTATATCCCTTCTGCTGATGTACCCTAGTTCTCAGCATAGTGCTTGTTACATTATAGAGTTTCTATAGTTTTTAAAAGAAAGAATGATTAAATGAATGAATAAGCGAATAAACCCTTGGAAGGAAAGCTATTTACATGTCTATTGCATTCCTGTAAATGTATGTGCAGGCAAGATAACACACATAATATACTCTTTGAGATGCATCAACTCTGCATCTAAATTAGCAGTAGCCATTCTGTTAAGTCCTTAATGATTTGACCCTGATGCAGACATGGAGTTCTAGTTAGAGGAACTTGCTCCTTCCCTGTCTGTTTTATAAGCTTGGCTATGTGTATGCAGCTTTGTTATTGTTTTAATAGCTGGAGTCATCTGTTCAAAGAAAAAGGAGGTGAGCCCAGCTGACACAAAGAACAAAAGCGACACATCTGAATGCTCTGAGGCCCTTCAGCAGTTGTGACAAGTGATTAAGAGCAGAACGGGGCTACGCCTCAAGAACTCTTGCTCTCCGCTGCTCCCTTGAACCTGGGAAGACTTGGTTTGCCATCAATTCTGTACAAAGTGAGGTGTATTTTTTTTAGTTGAGAGGCAGTCGTGAGGACAGAGACAAACACCTTGGCATGTCAACCTTGAAGTACCACCTGGAGGGCTCGGGCCTTTGCAGTTTAATAGTGGACAGGATGTTATGGTGATGATCTGGGTCAGGTGGTGACTAAAGCAGTCATGGATCCTGAAACAACAGATGTCACAGTGACAGCTGTAATATCCAAGACTTATTTTTCTTCTTCAGTAGCAGAACTAAATAATGGGGAACAGATCTGATTCTGTAGAGGTAACACCACCTCTCCTTTATTAGTTTGCTCACTTGGATTGTACAGTATTAACTCCTTACACTATGGGTCCTAAATCTCAAGTGTCAAATGTTTCCATAAGATTTAAAATTGAGCATGTGTTGCTAAAGGTAGTCCTTTAATAGTTTGTGTGTGTGTGTGTTTTTTTTTTAATAATTTAATCTTTCCATTCCTTACACTACATTTTCCTTGGGTCCCACTGAGAAAAATCATCTGGCTTTTAGTAGACAATTCCTGACAAAGTAGTTCTCTATCAACAGTGTGAAGTCAGAATATCATGGCTCTAAATATGCTGCAGAATTAAGCAATAAATATTAAACAAATGAATAGTGACTGATCTAGAACTGTTTCTGAAGCTTTAGGTAGCTATAGAATTGCTCTTAAGTATTTATTGCTTGCCTCCCTTTTTCTAACCTTAAATGCCATTCCACCTTTTTTCTGTATACACTTGCCTAATTAATCCCATTCTAAATAATATGACACACTGTGTTTTTTTTTATTTGTTTGTGTTTAAAATATATGGGGTGCAATAAAAGTAAATTAAATACCACAAGTTAAAAGAATTCTCAAGGTGAAACAAAACAACATCCTTTACACTAGACTTCTAAATGCCTTTCCCATCAGAAAAACAGCTCTGTGTTTTTCAAATGGGGTGGAACAGAATGGCCACACACTGCTGAGTGTCTCCGTGGTTCCCAGCTGGAGGCCTTGTGACATCTTCTTGGGGCTGATCCACAGCTCCTCTGGAAATTGCTGTCACATTGTCATCTCATTCTCAATTTGCACGGGGAAATGTATCTCAGTATTTCTCTTTCTACCATGATCTTGACTAGATTGGCAGAGCTCTCTCCACCACAACATTCCCTACCAGTCCCAGACAAATTAGGCTAAGGATCTGGAATTAGGAGTTTGGGTTCCTGGTTATCCTATTTTCCCTAAGGTAAGAATGGGGACAAAGTGATGAAGACATAGCTTCATGTTGATGTTCATCATTCTCATGAAAACATGAATTGAGCATTTACCATTTGTTGGACCCTGAAGACATAGACAAGTGGAAAACACACTACATTTCTTTAGGAAGCTTAGAAATGTACTTAGGAAGATAATGGGCAACACAAAATAGTTTAATAAATCATCCCAAATGGCTGATATGTAGAAGAATTGTGCGAGGAGGGCATGGATATAGTGAAATGAAATGGTTGAGCACATCTGGAAGATATGAGAGAAAAATAAGTAAGTTGAGAAGAGAGTTATAAAAAAAATTTGAACCATGAAATGCAAAAAAAAATTGTTATTTTTTTCAAACTAAAGTAAAATCCTGAATGCAAGAGAAACATTTTTATGTTCATCTCTGGCCTATTCTAAACCAAGCAGTATGAGGAACTTCACAAGAACAAGTTTGATTACATGTGACTGACAGAGTGACAAACTTTCAAATAATGTTGGAAAAATACCTGCACTTCTGGGAATCTCTTATACCAGCCCCTCCTGCTTATCTGTGGGTGGCCCAATCTAATCAGATGAGCAATTAGAACTGGATGTGGCAGGTCACAGCCTAGATGTGTCCTAGAAATACAACCAAACATATAGTGTTAAGAAGACAGAAGAAGAATTTTTTTTTAAATCCTCAGCGGGAAGAAACCCAATTTTAAGCCTCTGGAGCATAGAAAAGCCCCACAATTCATTAAGGGAGGTCCCACCAGCTATTTTCTCAGTCAGCTTGTATTCACATTAATGAATGAAAGAGAGAATTTTAATGTGCACCTCTGAGAGAAATAAGACCCCCAAAAAGTTCATTCGCAAGATCCCTCTGGGTTTTATTTTATTCCTTTTTTTTCATTTCCCTTTTATAGTGCATAGTAATGAGGTTTTGTAGTTCTGTCAAGGTGGAGCAGGATAGATAGAGCAGGATAGAGGTAGAGCAGGATAGTCATGTTCAGCATTCATAAAACCTCAGCATGTGCTTTCCTTGATCTGCAACCTGGCACTTCCTCTAGTGCTTATGACTAGAACCCAGTCTCAGGTTCCTTCCAAGGGGCTCAGGAGAAGCTGAAATATAGCCCTGCATTGATGGGACAGAGGAAGCCCAGCCTACTCATGGGAACTATTGCTCTTTTAGAATATATCTCCAAACACACCCTAACATTACTCTGATCTCCCAATGTTTGATCCTGGTTCTTTAACCTCCTTTCTTCTCCATCAATTAGAGAATAAACTTCTGCCAGACATAAGAAAGACTTACTATGGAGAGTTAGAGGTCAGGATGCCAATCTATTTGCCCTGAAATATCCTTGAACTTGTAGAAATTCATATTTGTTTACATTATAAATCTACTAAATGAGCTAATTATAGTTACCATAACTCAATTAAAAACAAACACAGTTAGAAATTTCAAAGACTTTCAATATCTTTTCTTTAATCATTCACCCAGGCTCAAAATATGCATTTTTTTAGATTAAAGCATTAAAGTTGCTAATTATATTCTCAGAACTAATAATTATTTCTTTACCCTTTTACTACCTTCTTCTGGCAACAAAAAGTGTTAGCACTGATTTAATTTTTGTCATTATAGGATTAAAAGAAGTTTCTAAAAACGCAATTAAATTTGCCCTATAGCTAGAGTAACTTCCCTATCAGCATCTGAAACCTCTTCTCTAAAACAACAGCATAAGAAACAATTCAGACTTCCTTGACTTTTGTGATACATTCCTTTGATGATTGTCGCCAATAACAACTCAACCATTTTAATGAAACTCCCTGCACATCACGCCCTGGTGAAAGGTAGGACATATTAGATTAATAAAGAAAATGAAAGTTAAATTGGATGTTGGAGTGCTAAGCCCTGCCCGTGTCATGCATGGGTTCTCCACCTTTGGGAGCCTAGTTCAACTTCAGCCCCAGGCCCTAAGTGAAAAGTTCAGTAGTCTTGAGTACATCCCCACTTAATATAACACAAAATCAATTATTTTATGGTGGTACACTTGGTAACCTATGCTCAGACAGAATCAAGTTTTGTTCCCGCTGGGGATTCACCAATTATCTATTCAGTGAATTATTTTCAGATAAAGCAGAAATACCTGCTGTCAGCAGAGGGAGTATCTGCCTAATACGGGTATCATTCTGAGCCTGACGTGTTATTGCATTTGTCACGTGCAGGATGGCACTGCGAGACTTTGGATGAATTTATCACATTACTGAGATGCTTGATGGGACATCGGAGCATGATTCAGTGCCCAAAGTTAGAACTAAAATGCTATAGCGAAGAGCTCCAAAATGAAGCCACAGAAAAATTGGGGAAGAGGGTAATCAAGTGTGCAGATATGGCAACTCATCTGTCTTGCCTTATTTCTAATAAGTCAGCACACAAAAAATTGTGATAATTCAGCACTACTTCTTTATACTAGCTATTGACCTGGGCCAGATTCAAAGTAGGAACCCAAGAAAGGCCCTCTTGGCTTTGATTCAGAGATTGGGACAAAGGTCAGATGGAGGTAGACATAGTTTATGAGGGCCACTACCCCTAACAATCTACTGTACTTAGGTAAGATTCTAATTATTTTAGAGTCTCTCTTCTCTTTCTCAGAAGTCAGGCAACTTCAAGAAACATGGTATTTATTTTTCTCTTTTGAAAAATTAATAATAATATCTGAAGCTGAAGCAAAGAACAAACACAACAATAAAGGCATCTCTCCAAGCTTGTATCCACTTCAAAATCTTAAAGAAATAATATATGACCGCCAGGACTTGAGATGAGGTCTAGAAGCTCATATGGAACATCTATAACTGTATGCAGAGTATGATTTCGACTGACAGAAGGAATAGGACAGCATTAAGGAGGCCTCAATAGCCTGACACTGAGATATTGCTGGGTACCATCCTATGATTGTTAGATTCTTCACTGGAATAACTGTTTATCAAAAGTACTATACAGAAAGCAATGGAGGAAAGTATTCTTTCCTGGTTATGAGAAGTTTATAGAATCAGACAGATTTGAATTCAAATCCTAGATCTACCCAAGTGTCATCTGTGTTGTAACAGGCATTTATGGCATTTTTAAGCCTTAGAAACCTTAACCTCAAAATGCAACTAATGGCTCATAGATATACAATGAGTAGGAATATTAATAATATATGTAAAGACTTTGCATGATACCCATGACATAGCAAGTACTCTGGAAATTTTATCGATTGCTGTGGTAGGGTAATTACTGTTACCATTATTGTGTTGTTATTGTAACATTAATATAGAAGAATATTGAATGGTTTCCAGGACCAATCTATAAAATTCTTAGCTGAGATAAGCAGTGGAAGAAACTAATAATGACTGAGCTTTAAACTGGAATAAAACAAGCAATGAGTTTAGAACAGGCATCAATCTTGCTGCACAGACTCCAAAGTCAGATCTCAATTATCTTTGTTAATAGAGGGGAGAAAATAATCCAAAACAACAGCTGACTCAACAAGCTGGCACTTTTGAAACTTGAAATCTCATCAGAGACACTTACATACAAAGTCATGTCACACCTTTTGCTTTATATTCCACTAGCTAATGGGTGCCTGAAACTCAACTGCATCTCTGAGAGAGAACATTACCTTTACTGACCTGGTACCCAGCACCTTTCTAGCACCCCACAGACTCTGACCATAGGAGAACTTCACTGGGGCTCATTCCCACATACATTGCTCAACCACCCTGTACCCAAAGCCCACTCCATATTCCAACTTTTTTATTTACATTATTAAGGCCAGAAGTTCTTCTCATCACAAAACAAGCCCTAGTTTGGAATGTCTTACCTTATCAGAAAGGGGTAACCTACATAGAGACAAATTAATTCGTTCTAGCAAATATATTCATGCCAGGATGAGCCTTTCTTTTGAATCTCTGAGTCCCAAGCTATGTTTTTTTTCCCTCTAGCCCTTCTCTCCATCACTGCTGTTGTTCCCTGAGATTATTTTCTGCCCTAGCTGAAACGCAAAGGTAATGTCTCTTGAAAGAGAAGCCAACTTCTCTACCCTACGTGGGCAACTACAAAAGAGGTAAGTATTAGTGAAAATCTGATGAGAAACCAGAGGGTGAATTCATACTGTTTATTCCTTAGCATGGAGTCAAGCAGAGTTCAAGCTTAAAAGGAACTTTTGGCAAATATTTGCCAAGCAATCTTTCCAGCTGACCATCACAAATGTTTGTCTCTTTTTTTAACTTTAGATTTAATAGAATATACTTAATAGCTAAATTGTACCAATTAGATACAAATCCATTCATTATACAAATAATTATTCAACAATGAGGTAGTAAGTTATTCTTTTACAAATATTTATGTTAGCAGGTACTGAGCTAAGTCCTGTGGGGAAGCAGGGGGTGGGGGGAAGCTAAGATACACACACAAATATCTAGACCAGCGGTTCCTACCAGGGTACAATTTTGTCCCCAGAGGAGATTTGTCAAAGTTCAGAGAAGTTTTTGGTTGTTACAGTTGATGGGTGTAGTGTTACTGGCATCTGGAGAGTAGACAGATATGCTGCTAAACATCCTACAATGCAGGGGACAGGTCCCCATAACAAAGAATTATCTGGCATCAAATATCATAATGCTGATGTTTAGAAAGCTGAACTCCATTTATAAGGCATTATAAACTACATTCAATATGAGAGATGGAAGAAAAAGACTGTGAGAGAATAAGATTCCCTTTGGCCAGAAGTCTAATCAAATCTGGGAAGGTCTAAAGAGAAAAGTAACATTTGACTATGCCATGAAATTCGGGTGATATTTTGAAAGAGGAAGATTATGGAGTTATAGGAGATAAATAATACGTTTCTAGTCAAGAGAATAAAAAGTATATTTTTAAAAATGTATTAAGGTCTGAGGGGAGTTCTAATAGTATAAAATTAGAATCATTTGAAGACTAGAATTGGAAGGCCAGAAGAAGAAGGTGATAACATTCTCAAGGCTTCAAACAGCAGGCTAAATGATTTGCTTTTTTGTTGTCAGAGACTATTTGAAGCACCAAAGTTGATAAATGTTATATTTTATAATATCAGGCCCTGAATTGCACAATCTGTTACTTCAGAATCAGCTAATGTAGAGTTGAAAATGGATTGTATACATGTCTTGGCCAGATGTCCACTTTCAACAGGTAAGGAAGCTGAAGCCAGGAAGGCTATGTGAGTTGACCATACCTGTAGTTGGACTACATTGGACCACAGCTGGATTACCATTTGCTCTCAGCCTAATTATTTTTCTGTTTCCCTAGCTGACTCTAGGAAGTACTATCTTATGCATGTTTAAGGCTGTCTGTCATTCAGGTTGGGTTGCCTGGCTATAATCAGTGCTCATAGATAGGTCTTCACACAGCCTAGATGGTGAGAAAGGATAGCTGATAATTGTTGATAAGCCTAGCCAAGCGACTCTCCGATGGGCTTAGAGAGCTGTGGAGGAAGATGTGTGGAGCAACCTCATCCCCCTGCCTAGCAATTTGCATTTCTGAATCTCTTGAATGTTTTCGTTAGATTCAGCATATTCCCCTTCAAGATTCTAATATACCACCTAGTGGTATGCCAAGTTGTTTTCATCCAAGTTTTGAGAATCACTGCTTCAGAGAGCCATTACTAGGTGGAAAAAAAGGTTGAAATACAGTACTATTGGTTTTAATAGGGAGCCAAATCTAATATATCAGATTCCAAAGTGACTTTATAGTTCAATTTACCTGGATTCCTAAATGTTGGGACAGTTGTAGCTCCACATTAATATTAGTGTAGTTTTCTGACATATATTCTTCCAGAATTTCCAAATATCTATGCAGTATATTTACTTTTAAACAAAATTGAGTGAACTGAATTATATTTTGAGTCATCCCCCCTTTTGTGAGGTTTAGTCACTAACTTTCAAAGCAGGAGGTCATGTACACAAAAAAAAAAAAAAAAAACAAGAGGGTGGTTAGTGTTGAAAAAGTTGGGAACTGCTGAGTTTAGCATGCTTGCCACATTTTTATCTATTAGGCCATGTTCAGTTAAAAGTCTTCTATGTGCAAACTTCACTAGTTAAAGATCCAGATTCATCACTTCATATCCTGGTTCTGGCACTAATTAGTGATGTGACCACATAACTTCTCTGTGCCTCATAGAATGTCGAAATGGTAAAATTAATTAATATATGTAAACTCCTTAGAGCAGTCTAGCTCACAGTAAATATTAGTTAAGTGTCAACTATTATTTTTAAAAAGACCAGGCACTATTTATGATACAGATTGATTTTTCTTTATGTGCTTCTGGCCCCTGAAACAAGGGATTGCTCTGAAGGTTCCTTTTCCTTTGTATCCACACCTTGCTGGCCCTGAAGGAGGCTTGGAGAGCTATAATAGTCACTACATATTTAAGCACTCAGATTCCCAACCAAGGGCTCTGGAGTCCCCAAGACACATACATTTCTTTATTATTTCTCAAATTCTAATGTAAACCATCCATTTACTTATAAGAAAGCTACATGTACAGTGTACAATGCCTGGCATACTGTAGACGATTATTAGTGAAATCATCTATATATACATATATGGTTAAAGAAATGTCTGACCATCGAACCAGTAGCTATGATGCACACCGACCTCCAGGGGGCAGATATTCAATGCAGGAGCTGCCAAGCTGCAGTGACTTGGCAGTGGTGGTTCTTGGATGATGCACCTCAGAACCAGAGAGGAGAGAGCCCAATTCTGGGGTGTGTCACCCAGAACCACCCTCTCACAATCCAGAACCCTTCAGGGGATATTAGAGAGATGGTTTCAGCTCCATCCTGCAGGCCACGGTGAAGGTCTCCACCTGCCAGAAGGACCCCGTTCACTCGGCAGATGCCCTTCCAGCCCCAGCCCCAGGTGCGACCAATGGGGAGGGATTTCAAGAGGTTGGCTCCAGCCCTAGCTGGCTTGGCTCAGTGGATAGAGCTTTGGCCTGTGAACTGAAGGGTCCCAGGTTAAATTCCAATCAAGGGCACATGCCCAGGTTGTGGCCTCAATCCTCAGTGGGGGACTTGCAGGAGACAGCCTATCCATGATTTTCTCTCATCATGAATGTTTCTATCTCTCTCTCCCTCTTCCTTCATCTCTGAAATCAATCAATCAATAAATAAATATATATATATATATATATATATATATATATATATATATATATATATATATATGTTGGCTCCAGGACATGTCTCGCCCATCTCACCCAGTTCCACCCCACTGGCCACCTTCTAATTAATTTCCTTTCAATGTGCATGAATCCATGTACTGGGACACTAGTGGATTATAACGTCTGGTTTTCCTTCTTTTTTGTTTTGGATGTAATTATATCAGTTATATGGTTATCCTATTTTGAAAAGATCAATTTATGTATATGCATGTTTCCTGTAAGTAAAAATGAGGAAGTGAATTAATTACTAGTATATATTTAAAAGCACAGATCATTTAATAGACCAAATCTTTTAAAAGAAGGAGTTTATGTTGGGGGGGTGCTAATCAAAGGGGTCCTTGCTAACAAAAACTGCTAGAGTCTATCATATTTCTTTCATCTCTCTCTCTCTCATTGAATTAAGTACCTCTATGAAATAACAAAAGCATGAAAGTTTCTGAAAAGCAAGCCCAATAATGAAATGGGAAGCAGCATGCCTGGCTGGTATAGAATGCTTGGTTGAGATGTAATTTTCTATGTGCAAACTTAACGTGCCAGTTGTTTTATTTAGGGAAAAAGAGGAGGGGGGTGCATTAGAGAGAAAGTCCACAGCATAATTAGGAAACAATCAACACGTTTTTCTTGCTGTCCTAATTTTTTCTTCACTTTAAAATGCTCCATTGAGTTTAATTAAACTTGCCCTAGGCTTATAAGCCTAGCAAACTGGGGAACATTTTTTTTTGAAACTTGCTTTTCTGTCAAAAAGGTTTTCTTCAAGCTGGCTCAGTACTGTTGAACTTCAAGGTTTCAGGGGATGTTAAAACAACTGCAACCAAATTAATGTAGATTATCTTTATTTTTTCCTATTGATTTGAGCAGAGAAGACAGGAAGCTGGTACCCCCAAACAAAAGACTTCTACAAGTTTATTAAGGATGCTTGATTTGGAAAGCAGAGAATGGAACAATGATTTCATGTGGTTATGAAAAAGAGAGAATGAGAAGGATAAAGGAGACATGCCACAGATAAATAATTACTGTTATTTCAGTGGACTTCTATTATGGATGCCATTGTCTTCCCTTTTTTGGTTGATAGCATCTGATTTACTTTGGGGAATTATTACCTTCTCATTCCATGTGGATCCAGTGGGATTGTCAGCTATTTTGGTCTACCTTCCAGCAACCCTAACTCATCTTTGCAAAGAGCTAGATTGACCATTCCAGAACAGAAAATCTCTTGCTCTTCCTTAATCAGAGAGAGACACAAAATCAGGAGTTTAATATAAATCATTCTAATGACAAAGCCATGAAAAGTTGTCCATGGGCCTTGACTAAAATTATTTAGAGGCACATAGATTCCAGGCCATCCTGAATCCTGGGTGCTCATTTTGGGTTGGATTTTGTGAGTTCTTCAGTATTTGTGTTAGATTTTACTAGTTTAGCTAAGGTTACAGACAATCTCAAGATACAATACAAATTTATATCTTGCTTGTGTTAAATGTTGCCTGCAGGTTGCCTCAAGCTCTGTTCTATATACTCTTTACTCCAGGTTGAAGGTACAGCTTCTATTTGAGAAATAACCATTCTTACAGCTGATGAAAAGCAGAATGGGAAATCACAAGATGCTGCTAAACCTTCTTCTTAGAAATAGCATGTGCTATTTTTACTCATTCCCACTTGGCCCAGGCACAAACCTAATGTCTGAAAGAATGGAAGTATAAATCTCATTCATGGAGGAACCTACCAGAGGTCAAAAGAGAAGGGCAACATATACTTTTGAATAATACTACAATTTAAACTTCAATTCTGCCAAGTATTAACTGCAAATATGGAGAAATTACTTAAATTCTACCTTCCTCCTCAGCTTCATTTTCTTAAAAGCAGCTTTCACTGTTTGAAAACAATGCTCAATAGCATCCAGTACCCTTTTGGGGGGCATACGGAAAAATGGACATTGCAGTGTCCTTTTAGTTGAAAGGGACCATGTGAACAGTCCTGGCCAATGAAATAAGCAGACATGGTAAGTGCTACTTCCAAGATAAGACAGTGACAAGCCAGGAGAGTCTCAAAACTCTCTTTTTCTGCTGCAACACTTAAGAAGATCAGAAGTTCCAATTGGCACAGGTCTAAGATATTAGAATCTCTGCCAGGTTCGGTGGGCCCCTGAGACTGTAAAAGGCAGAATAAACTTCCTCCTATTGATCTGTGAAGGATACAACAGTGAGAGAAAAATCACAATATGGTGTTATGCTAAACTAAACAAATTGAACTTAATTTGTTTCTTCAATACAACCTAGCTTTTCCTGGTTAGCAAGAAATTGGTAGTGATAAGATAATCATGTTTCTGGTACTAAATTCCGGTCTGCTTGAAATACCTAGAGTGGCTTCTGCTTCCTATCTTAATCTTAGTAATAAAGGTGCCTTATATTATAAGAAAATGATGATAGGAACTTTTTGCACAATGTAATGCCTGAAGTATGTCTGAAAGAATGAATGGAATAAGTGAAGTTAAGAAGGAACATTCTAGACCAGTGGTTCTCAATATCCATGTTTTCCGATGGTCTTATGACCCACAGGTTGAGAACTAGCAGGGTCACCTAAGACCATCGGAAAGCATGGATTTTTACATTACGATTCATAACATAACAAAATTACAGTTATGAAATGACAACAAAAATAATTTTGTGGTTAGGGTCACCACAACATGAGGAACTGTATTAAAGGTTCGCGGCATTAGGAAGGTTGAGAACCATTGTAATCTAGACAGAGGTTACAGCATGAACAAAGGCACAGAAACCAAGAACAGAATTATGGGGATCTATATTCATTTCTACTTGCTGAAGTTATAGAAAATGAAGTTGGAGGAATAAATAAGAAAGTTTGTATCCTGTTAAGGCAATTGGAGATGGAATATCTTTTTTAAATTTAATTCTTTATTGTTTGAAGTATTACATATGTCTCTTTTTTCCTCCATTGATTTCTGCCCAATCATTCCCATCCCCCTCGAAGACCCTAGCACATGCCTTCAACCCCCCCCCACACACACACTGTTTGTGTCCATGGGTTAAGCTTATATGCATGCATACAAGTCCTTTGGTTAATCTCTCTCCTGCCTTCTCTTTGAGGTTGGATGATCTGTTCAATGCCTATATGTCTCTGGGTCTATTTTGGTTCATCAGTTTATGTTGTTCATTATATTCCACAAATGAGTGAGATCATATGATATTTATCTTTCTCTGACTGACTTATTTCACTTAGCATAATATTTCCCAGGTCTGAGATGGAATAACTTAAATCTAATATTAAGGTATATAAAGTTGCATTGTGTGAAGAACAGTAAAGGGGAAAGAAAAGAGGTGCTCTGTTACACATGGATATTCTTTCTTTCTTTCTTTTTTTATTGTCTAAAGTTTGACATATGTCTCCTTTTTCTCCAATTGACTCCCTCCCCAGCCATTCCCACCCAAGCAACCCCCCACTGCCCTAGTGTCTGTCATTGCTTATACTAATATGCATGCATACAAGTCCTTTGGTTGTTCTCTAACCACCCCTCCCCCACCATTTGTTTCTGAATAGATAAATCTCTCTATCTGCTACATAAAAAGTAAATTTGGGGGAAGAGTTATTGGATAAAATGAACATTAGGAAGCCATTTAAAAGGCTATTTCTTTAGTCCTGGAGATAGATAATGAAAACCCCAAACTAGGGAAGTAATATAAGACATTAGACTGGGAAATAAATCCCAAAATATTATGGACAATCAATCAAGAATACTTGTTGAACCGTTAAGCACAGCAGTGAGAAAACGGGAAAACTCAAGACTGATTCTCAGGTTTTTAACTTGAATGACTGGGTGGGTGAGAGCACTGAAATTCAAGAAGATAAGGAGGATATTAATAGAGAAGCAGTTTAAAGTAGTTCATTTCAATTTTTTATTTAATAATATTGAAGTGTTAGAGCATAGTGACATAGATATATGTACTTAAAAATTGCAGGACTGGGTTTAAAAATCAGAGTAGAACTCTATATGGAAGATATAGATTTGTAGATTTCAGAATAATCAACCTATAAATAGCAGCTGAAATTGTGGAAGGGGATGAGATCACTCAGGAAATGTTAGAAGAGTCATCATTTGGGAGATTCTCAAAATGAAGAAAGGAATTCACAAATTATCCCAAAAAGGCATAGGAAGTATAAAAAACAACAGCAACAAAAAATAAACAAAGAAATAAACAAACCAAACAGAGTGTGGTGGCACAAGATTATAATAACAACATTGTAAAATACAGAGATTTATTAAACTAAACATGTTCATTGAATTTGATAATTTCCCATATAATTTAAGAGGCAATTAGAAATTAAGTGTGGAAAGAATGTTTATTTCTTAAAAGTAAACTAACAAGAGAGGTATACAATGGGAGAAAATTATAAACATGTTTATAGTTTACAAAGAAGGAACTGTAAAAAAGAAAAGGTACAAGATATTTAAGGAAAATATGAGGAGAGATGGATTAAAGCCTCAGGGATAAATGAGAAGTTGAAATCAAGAATAAAGGTGGAGGATTGGCTTAGAATATAAGGGACACAACATCCTCTACAATAGGAAAAAGAGAGATGAAACAAGTTGTGGATAGAGAAATCTGTTTGGTAAGGCTTAAGATATCTCATTGCATTTATGATAATCGAAATGGTATAGTCCACACTGGATGGTCACATGTTTATAGATAACCACAATGTTGGGAAGGTGAAGTGAAAGGTAGAATAAGATCTTTAGAGGTGAGCACAAATAGGATACCATGAGTTTAGAATTTTAGCATGGTTACTACACAAGTCGGGTCAATTATAATACGGCATACTGGTAGTTGTCGTGATTTGTTTATAGGATAACTAATATGAATTCTTCTCTAGGAGTTTTTAAGTGGGAGCTGGAGGGACAGGGAAGCTCTCCTGTCTCTGATATTCAAGTCATTAAGATGGGACTTTCTAGCTGATAGCAGGTATGTTCTGTGATGGTTAACATGTCATTTGATTAGGCAAGTACCCAGATATTTGATCAAACATTATTTTGGGTTTTTCAATGAGGCTGTTTTTGGATGAGATTAATATTTAAGTTGATAGACTAAGTATATTAACTTCTTTAAGGTGATGGCCCCATCCAATCAGTTGAAGGCCTGTACAGAACAAAAAGATTGACCCTCCTCCAGATAAAAGAGATTTCTGACTGCCTTTGCACCTGACATTGACTTTTTTTCTGGCTTTTGACTCAGATTGAAACCTTAGCTCTTCCTGGGTCTTGAGCCTGTCAGCTTCAGGACCCACAGGTTGAGAATAGCTGCTTTAGAGCCTAAGACCATCGGAAAACACAGAAATTTACATTACGATTCACTAACAGTAACAAAATTACAGTTATGAAGTAGCAACAAAAATAATTTTATGGTTGGGAGTCCCCATAACATGAGGAACTGTATTAAAGGGTCGCGGCATTAGAAAGGTTGAGAACCACTGCTTTAGACTGTAATCACACCATGGGCTCTCCTGAGTCTGCAGTTTACCAACACATCCTGCAGACCATGGGAATTGCCAGTCTCCATAATATATCGGTTCTGTCCTCTAGAGAACCCTAACTAAATACAGTTATCTGCTATGTGGAGAAAGAGAAGTAAACTGAAAAGAGACAAAAAGAAAGACATCACTTCAAGATGTCAAATCCCAAGTTTTTATTTCATTTCTAATGTTACTGGTTCCTGGCTATAGTGTAGCTTCCTTTACTTCTATGAGTTAACGCAGAATCTTCCAATAAATTTCCTGTGGTTGCTTTAACTAGCATGAGTTATACTTCTTTGACTTGCAACTAAAAGAACCCTGACTAAAACAATCCGTGTTTTTTATATCTACATCCACACTAGCACTCAGTATTATGGGTATGCTTGATTCCATACAAACTTCTTAAGTAATTGATTAATGTTGTAATTAAATTACTCATTTAATCAAATGATTCCTGTTAAACTTCTCAATATTTTGTTCTGAGCCCTATCATAAAGAAATTTTATCCAGATTATTCCTAGGAGATAATCCAACTCTGAGAGAATAAGACCACTGGCAATAAAGAGCTTAGATTTACAAAAATAAAAGTGATTAAACTAACTAGAAAGTTTTTTAGCTGAAATCACAAAGATTATATTAGTTAAAGGAAAGGTGGGAGCTTATTATTTGATATTATATTTTGATAGAGCACACCGTAAAGGGCTGGATACAGCATATCATGAAATCTTGATAGCTAAATGAATTTAAATTAGCCGAATACATAAGATCTTAAGTATCAGAATATCACAAACGTGGGATGAATATAATGTAGCAAGGTGTCAGGTTGGAATGTGAAGACTGGCTAATCAGATAATGGAGGATCAGTTTAACTTTGTTTTATTGGACTAGCTTCACTAATAGCATCTGAAGGGGTAAACAGCATGCTAATGAAATCATCAAAACATTGGTAAGAACATTAATAAATTAAACAAAGAACTTAAAGAGATATGAGAGATATACTGACAGAATACAAGTTAGAATATTAGAGAAGAAAATATTTCTCAAATAACTTAAATTCTGTATAATTAATTAAAAATAAAATGGAAGTGACTATGATAAAGTTGTCTGATTTTTAAAAGATTCTCTAGGTCATTGTAAATACATTGCAATACAAAGTGACCTGATAGCCCAGAAAGCAAGTATGGGATGGGTTGTGTGCTGTGGGCCTCACAATTTTTTTAATAGGAAAAAATGCATTTCTAATCTTAGAGTTGGTAATGGCTTTTAAAACACAAAATAAAAAGAAGAACCTATAAGGAAGAGATTGTTCAACTTAGTGGCTATATATCAAGTATTTGTTATCAAAAACAATAAATATAACAAAGAGGTAAGAATGGTTATATACAAAAAACTTTTCACATTTTAGAAGAATAAGATAAATAACCCAATAGAAAAATTAACAAATTATATGACAAAGAATACTCAAAAGACAAAAAGTAAATCATCAATAACATATAAGAATTTTTATCATTATTCATAAAAAAAGAAACGAAAATATAAGAAATCTTTTACCTTGAGACTCAAAAGATCTAGAAATAAGACAATGATTTTCTGCTAGTAGAAATAGTGTTAATACTTATAGAGTGCTTAATATCACAGTGTAACTTTAGGCATGGGAATTTGGAGAGTGGAATACATTAAAATAGAGGAGGCTAGACTGCAATAATAGAAATTCCAGACTTTGAGTTGCCGATGAAAAAGGACTTTCTCTAAAAGTCCTGAGCAGATATTCAGATTGGGCATCCTAGTAGCCAGGACCTCCACCATCCTTTTGCTCCATCATCCCAGGTGCATGGTCATTATCTGCATCCAGGAGAAAGGAGACTGGTGGAGAATGAGTAAAAGGTTTTTATAGGCATCCTGGAAGGTAGCATGCAGCACTTCTGTTTACATTCCATTGGAGAGATTGTAATCATACCGAGTGAGAGGAGTTCAGATGATATAGGTTAGCTGTGTGTTCCTAGATAGAGAGCAAAGTGGACAGTAAACTAGTCGTCTCTGCAACACAAACTGAAGAGTCAAGATTCTGAACTGAAATGGAATTCATTCACTGAAGCTCAAGGAGAGACCAGTTCCAGGAATAAATTAACAACTTCACATTTATATACTCCTCAGGGCATATCTGACCATATTATTACTTGATCCTCATGACATCTCTGTGAGATAAGCATGCACATTTCCATAAAAAATACAGAACTGAAAATCTTTAAATATATAAATATATTAAGTTAGATAGCTAGTGAATGGTAGAGTTGAACTCAAGTCAGTCTTATTCCACAGCCTCTTTGGTTTTTAGTTTACACTAGAATGAATAGCATAATCCCTCAAGAATCTTCCTCTATAATAACCACATATAATCCATCACTAACTTTATATTCACTCACTTTCAAGTCAATATTTAGTAAGAACTTACCATTTATTCAGTTTAAACTAGTCAAAGAAATATGTATTGTCTCTCAACTCTTTCAACAACCTCTTGAGGAAGATATTTTTATATCTCATTATGTGTTAACTTGGCAAAAGTCACAAAACAAGTGAACAGAAGGTCCAGACTGCAAAGCTTAGACTCCTCACCATTAACACCTTTCAGCATCTACTCACATACACTCACCTCCTCAGTGAGACTTTATGGAGGCTGACTATGTACACAACACTGTGAGATTATTGAGAGATGATCCAATATACAAAATCTACTCTCTGCTCTCAATGACCTTACAAATCAGTTGGGCTGCACAGAGCACTCACATATACTGGCATGCACACACTCACTACATACACAGAGAAAATGTTTAAGCTTAAATAATGGAAAAGGTACCAACAGGTTGTATTTCACAAGCCAAAATGAATGCGTATTAGAAATATAAGGGAAATACTCTTGGAATCAGGAGAACTTATGAGTGGATTGTGAGAGATATAGAGCATGGGGAGAGGAAATAAAATGGAAGAGCCCATCCGGGGAAGCTGACAATAATGAGTTGTCCCCATGCTTGTAAGTCTCATGTATGACCATCTGGATAACAATGTTGGTTAAAAAGGAAAAGAAAATAAGCAAAAAAGGCTTTACAAATACAGGTTAAGATGATCTAGGCTCTGTTATTTTCTTATTCTAGAGTGAATAATCAGAATCCCCTCCAGGGCTCCAAATCTTGCTTTAAATACCCTCATCTTCCCTCCTTTTTATGATTGTGCAAATGTTATAATGCAAAGGTAAGTTGAAAAGTCTTTGTATTCAGAGACTAAAATATATTGTCCTAATATTAGTTGGTCCTGTTACTTTTAAAACAGCTCAACAGCTGTTTTCCTATTATTATATGTGCAGTTTACTTTGTGTAGCCAGGCTTATGCCAAAAGATCTTACTGGAAGGGAGAATAGAGACCTCAGGGAAAAAGAAAGAGGAGACTTCCTTGGCTCTAAAAAATCTTATTTTAATGTGTACTCAAATTGTCTTCTGTCCCAGAAATTATATGAATACATTAAAAATGTTTTTATTGATTTTAGAGAAATAGGAAAGGAGAGGAGGTGAGAGATGAAATATTGATATAGGAGAGAAACATCCATAAGTTGCCTCTTACATGTCTCCCCCGAACCCCCCTCCCCACCTCCCCCCTCCCATCCCCTGCCCCACACTTGGGATTGAACCTGCAACTGTGGCAAGTGCGTTAACCTGGAATCACCCATCTGACATTTTGGTGAATGGAAGGACACTCAATCAACTAAGCCACACCAGCCATGGCCATGAATCCATTTAAAAAACCTTTACCAGCATTTCACAGATAATGTATGGGAAGACTTTTTCTTTATAAAAATGACCCTGAAAATTCCTCTTGACTGATAATAGCATGACTTTATAAGGAAATGCCTGATAAGATATTGAGTATTCTAAATCATAAGACAGCCTTCTTTAATTCAGATATTTGTTGGATCCTTACTACCCAACTCAGCTTGCATTCCAAAGACCCTACCCAAGGATTAGAAGATTCTGTCTCCCAATAGTAGAATAAGACAGCCCTCTTGTATTCTATTGTAGGCATTTACTCATTTAATAATTTCCTTCAACTATGAGAAGGCACCTTTCTAAGTATTAGTAATATAGCAGTGAACAACAACAACAAAAAATTATAAACAACCTAGACTATGCTATATTCTAAAAAGCAAAATAACTCAAGATAAAGGGTTAAGGGCATGGAGGGATGCTATTTATAATGTACTAAACAGAAAAATATCTTTGATGATGTGAGCAGCAGTGACCTGAATGAAGTGAGCAGGCAAGTCCCTAGATATTTGGGAGAAAGCTATTTTATGCAGTTACTTGTAAAATCAAAGAGCCTGAGAAAGGAACATACTTGGAGTGTTAGCGGAACAAAAAAGGCAATGTGGCTGACAAACAGTAACCAAAGAGAAAGTGACAGGAAGTGAGTCAGACAGGAAATGAGGAGCCAGGTCAATGTGGGTCAGTTTTATTCTGGGTGAGGTTGAAAATCTTGGAGTGTTTTGATCAGAGAAGTGATATTACATAACTTACTTTTTAAAAGGTCATTTCAGTTGTTATTTTAAGAATAGATGGTAGAGGGGCAAAGGTTGCAGCCTCAAAACCACTTAGGAGGGTAAGGTTTTAATCCAGGAGACATAAGACGATAGCTTGGACCAGGGGAGATGAAGATAAGAATAGGATAAAAGTGGTGACAGAGGTCATGTTATGGATATACACTTGACCATTGAACAACATGAGTTTAAACAGTGTGGGCCCAATTATAAGGGATTTTTTTTCAATGAACAAATATAGTATTATAAATGTAATTTCTTTATGATTTTTAATAGCATTTCTTCTTCTTTAGCTTATTTTACAGAAAGAATGAAGTATATAGAACATAGAACTTGCAAAATTTGCATGGATCTACTGTTTGTTTTATTGACAATGCCTTCCATCCACAGTAGGTAAGTTTTGAGAGAGACAAAAGTTATACATGGATTTTCAACTGCATGAGGATCAGTGGTTCTAACCCTTGCAGTGTACAAGGGTTAACTGTATTTGAAAATAAAACTAATAAACTATGTTGGTGGTTTATATTTAGGTTACGAGGAAAAAAATATAAATCAAAGATGAATACAAGTTTTAGGACCTGAGCAACTGAAAAATAGAGTTGTAATTTAATGAGTTAAGAAAGACTGGGGGCAGAGGTAGATATTATTTGAAGTAAAACTGTTTTCTTGAGTTGAATTTTAGATGCTGACTATATATACAAGTGGAAATGATGAGTCGATGGGTGGAGGCAGGAATCTGCAGTTCTGGGGACAAGCCAGGGCTGAGATGTAAATAAGGGAGTTATCAGGGGATCATATATATTTGAAACACCTGGCTGGAGAAGTTGACCTACAAAATGTGTGCAGAATAAAGAAAGGAAAAACTCAAAGATAAGAGCCCTTAGGTATTATATTACTTAATGGTTGGGAGTATAAAAAATAACTGTGTAAGGGAGACTGAGAAATCATAGTCAGAGAAATAGGAAAAAAAGCCAACACAAGAAAAGAAAAGTTTCCTGGAAGTCAAGTAGATAAATTATTTCTGGGAGGAGGATTCAGAAGAAGGTGAATAGCAGTTGTGGCTCCAAGAACAGACATGAAGAGGCAACTTCCCAGATTAGATGGCCCATGATTCAGTTATTTGCTCTGGAATCTGACATCAAGTAACAGGGTTCCACTGAAAGTTACTTGATGTCAGGGCTCATTCCCCAGCCTTACTCCTGCTCTTACTGAACATGGCAGCCCTTGCTTCTATCTCACAGTTGATATCTTTTACTTCCTAATTATTTCTAACTCAAGAAGAATATCAAGGAACTATTTAAAATGAAGGGATGATTGATTACACAACTTCACTTAATTGAGGTTTTCTTCCTACATCGTCATTCTTATTATATTGTTCTGGTTTACATCTTCATTACCTAATCATTTTTGTAAATATCTGTGTTAACCCTGAAAACAATCTGAAAATTCGACAATTCTATTCCTATTTTAACACATGAGGAAATGAAGAAGATGGGAAAAGTACTTCCTTATAAATGACCGAGCTCTGGATGTCTAAATCCTAACTCCATGCTCTTTATAACTCCTCTGCTTCTGATTTTGTAATTAGAATGTGCCTAGATTTTATTCAGTAAAAACAAAAATCACTTAACAAAGATCAAGAACTTACCAAAATTCTGAGGAAAATTATTTGTAAATCTTACACAAAACCTTATCCCATTAACCTTTCAGAACATATTTTGTTTAACACCAAAATTTTTAAACTCCCTCTTAGATATTCACACACATTACATAGCACTACTGAAAGGCTTAACAAAATTTTCTCCTTGAGTTATAAGGTTGTTGCTGTTGTTTGTTTGTCTTTTCTTATTTTGTTTTTGTTTTATTCTTTTGGTGAAGGGAAGGCACATGAGATAAACACATGTAAGTGTTCATTACATAAGTAACATACATTACCTCATATCTTTTCTCTGAAGTCATGTTTTCAATTACTTGTATTTTATGCTAAAATGCATTTTACAAAGGTACAGTGGTACCTCGAGATATGAGTGCCCTAACATACTAGATTTTTTGAGACACGAGCTATCGAGCGAGCAATTTTTGCTTTGAAATACGAGCAACATTTGAGATGGGAGTAATCATGTGGATTGGCCGGCTGCACATGACCCACCAGTTTACCTTGACTGGAGCATCTCATAGTTTTCCACGCCTCAATGTTACAAAATGAATTAAACTCATATCTCGAGGTACCACTGTATTAAAAAAAGATGATTTCTGTCCATTATATCTGCAGAGTTTTAAATCTCTGAAAATGTTAGGATCCATGATTCCTATGCTTAAATAATTTGTTTATAGACTAGAGGCATAGTGCATGAATTTTTGCACAGGTGGGGTCCAGCCTGCATGCCCCAATAAGGACCATCAGGACCAGTGGGTGGTAGAAGACATGGGAGGTTGGCCAGCTGACCCCACCTCTGATTGGGACAGTGGGCATCATAGTAACTGGGTGTTCTGGTTGTTCTGGCGGTCCAATCTCTGGCTTTTATATATATAGATTAGAGGCCCAGTGCATGAATTCATGCATGGGTTGGGTCCCTCTAGGTGACCTGCAGGGATTGGGCTGAAACCTGCAGTCCAATACCACCTGCAGCTTGTACCTGCCGTTCCTGCTTATTCCAGCCCTACTGACTGCCATGGGCGGGCACCCATTCAGTCCTGATTGGGAGATGCTTGCACTGCCACAGCAGTACTCACCAGCTCTGAGCTCTGTGTCTGTGAGATTGGGCTGAAACTGGCTCTTCAAAATCCAGATTGGAGAGGGTGCGGGCCAGGCTGAGGGACAATTAGGTCAGGGAGGGACTATAGGAGGACTCCAGGGCATCTCTGGCCCATCTCACTCAGTCCCAATCAGCCAGCTGGACCCCAGCAGCAAGCTAACCTACTTGTCAGAGCATCTGCTCCCTTCTGGTCAGTGCACATCATACCAACTGGTTGACCAGTTGACTGTCTGCCCCCTAGTGGTCAGTACATGCCATAGTGAGCAGTTGAATATCCTTAGCGTATCATTAGCATATTATGCTTTGATTGGTTGTTCCGTTGTTCTGTTGTTCAATCTATTTGCATATTACCTTTTTATTATATAGGATTACTATAAATATTGTGCTCTATTAGGACTTTGCTCATCATTTCCCCCCTATTTTGCCTTTTTAGATTAATATTCTTACTAAAGTTTTCAATAATCTTGGGAATCAAGATTAGTAGTTCACTGTTTTAGATGTTAAAAAATGAAAAAAGTGAGATTTGTGCTTCTTCTTAACCAATGTAATTGGGCTAAACTCCATATGCCTCTTTACAAGATATATATTTCACTTCTCAGCTTAACAAAAACCAGAATAATATTTTAGTAGTCATGGAAATTGTATCCCACCATTAGTTTTGGTTAATGTATGTTTTTTGTTCTAGTCCTAGGATTTTTATTTCATCGTAAAGCTTTCATTAATATTCCAATGGTTTTTTTAGAGACTGGCCCTTCAAAAACCAACAAGAATATGTTAATAACTTGGTGGGGGTTTGAGCTTCACTGGACTTTTCATAATTTCCAACAGCTGAACAAATGTAAATTTAGAGCTGCCTCTTAGAATTTTCTTTTCAACACAGCAAATACTTTTAGAAGCTAAATTTTCATTTTAAATTTTACAATAACATGATAGCATATTTCCAATGCTCTATATTCTTGCTCTAAACATCACATGCTATTACCCATGACTAGATACAAAAAAGGCACAAACCAGCAACAATTTTATGAACTAACTAAATAAATAAATAAATAAATAATAAGCAAACAACAACAACAAAAAAACAACAACAGGAAATTCTAAAAGCTAAAAGTAAAAGTTCAGGGCAGTGGCAAATTCTGTTATTGAACTTATGGGCATCTCTTGAATCTTAGGTATCATCCCATCCACCATTTGTTCTTAAATCTGTTGCCTTTATTTTTCCCAGCAAAAGTGGGCTCTGTCACATTCACCTTCTTTCAGTTTCTGTCTCACCAGCCTAACTCCTCCTCACCTTACAGGTCTACTCAAAAGTCTCTGTATCTTCAGAGCCTGCCCTGATACCCAGAGTAAGCACAGTGCTTGTCAATAAATTTTCTGGCATTTTGTAATTCTCTTATTATAACATGTATTACACTTGAACATCATGGCTTCTTTGGTTGAATCTCTTCAATTTCCAATTTGGGGCAATAAGGGCAAGGAAAGACTCACACTTTTATTGTACAGATTATCTATTACATATTACCTACTTCATAACTATATTCTGAAAAAAATGAAGTATAGAAATGAAGAAATAGAATGAAGAGGAGGTATCTAAAGAAAGCATTCTTGTGGTATGGTGATGGTATGGTTTATAAGCATTCAGTCTTCTCTGGACTAAGTGCTGTATTCAAATCTCAACTTAGGCACTTTCAGCTTTATTTACTGACCTTGAATGAATTGTCTAATCTCTTTGAATTTTACTTCTTTCACAATGAGAACAGAAATGCAAACAGATACTGCCTCAGAGAGTTATAGGGAATATGCAGGTTGGGGTGAAAGTAGGTTTACAGTTGTGAGTATGCAAAAAAAGTCTATTCTTTGATCAGCATATTAGACTTTTACATCTTAACCAAGCACCCCATGCAATGTGATTCATGGAATTCCTAAAACTATGATTTAGTGGTATTTGTTATTCTTTTCCTGCTTATTAAATCCCTATTATCAACTAACAAAGTAATAAGATCCCCTGGCTATTACTTCTGATGTCTCTTTTTAATCTGTTATACCTTAAAGACTTACCTGCAATTCCCCCTTTCCAGTATGGGTAAACCTGGTTCTTTCTCAGTTCTGGAATATCAGCAAAGTCTATTCTTCTATTATTATTTATTAACCAGAGGCCCAGTGCATGAAGATTCATGAAAGAATGGGCCTTCACTCTAGCCAGAGCCACCTTTTCACTCTAGTCCGGAGCGTCCTTTCTGCCTTCCTACACTGCCCAGAGGCCCAGAGTGGCTGGGGCAGTGTGGAACACCTACGTCACTGCCATGGCAACAACACAAGTGTCCCATCCTGGCCCCAGTAGCTCAGTGCCTGAGTAAGCATCTTTGTTGAGTTAATTTGCATACTCACCCCTGATAGGCTGGTGTGCATCATGAAAGTACAGTCAATTTGCATCTTACTCTTTTATTAGTGTAGATTATTATATTCTTTTCTATACAAACAACTGTAAACCTACTTTGCCCCACCTGTAAAATGAATATTTATTTTGTTACTAAGTGCAATTAGTATGCTTATAAATCTGACTATGAATTACATTTGTAGTAGTGGTTAGAAGTTTTAGTGGTAAATACAAAAACAAGTAAAGGAAAAGTTTCATAGGATTAATATAATAACTATATAACAATGTGTTGAATCTATAACCCTCAACAATTAACAAAAATTAGATCATGGCATAAAATTGGCCAACCTGCTAAATTCTCTATTAGGGATCAGGGATAATGAAGGTCATTCTTTTGTGCTTATGTTTCAAAATTGAAGAAATATAGATTGAATTATGTCTGTCATAAAGAAAAGGTAACCTTGGAATTCAAAATAAAATGTCCATCTTCTAAATATGTTTAGGAGCTTTTAAAAAATGAAAATATAGTCCCTAAAACAAAACACAGAAAACTAAGGAAATAGCAGACTAGAAAAAGTAAAGCAAACAAACAAAAAAATCCTATATAATAAAAGATTAATGTGCAAATTGACCAAACAGCAGAACAACCAGTCGCTATCACATGCATTGACCACCAGGTACCAGATGCTCAATTCAGAGTTGCCCTCTGGTGGTCAGTACGATCCCACAGAGGGAGCACCACTCAGCCAGTTATTGCTGGCAAGCACAGCAGTGGTGTCAGGAGCCTTTCCCATCTCCACTGCAGACAGGCAGTAAGGAGTGAGGGGTCCTGGATTGCTAGAGCCCTGGATTACAAGAGGGATGTCTGACTTCCAGCTTAGGCCCAATTGAGGATTAGGCCTAAGCTGGCAAGTAAACATCCCTCAAGGGATCCCAGACTGTGAGAGGGTGTGGGCCGGGCTGAGGTTCAAATATGTCATGCACCAGTTCACAAATGTCATGCACCATGCCTCTAGTACATAAATTAAAAACAAAACAAAACAAAAGCATTTATATAACATGGCAAAAGTAAAGCCAAATATATTAGATATAAAAATATATATAACTATATTATGCATCATCTCAGTTGATATTCTAAAAAAATTGATGTAAGCCTCCAAGGACTAAGTAACTTTACAAGTATTAAAATGAAAGACTCACTAAGAAATTCACTCAGAAATTCATTCTTTTGTAATTTCAAGTTTTCTACAATAAGTAGGTATTACCAATTTTATTAGGAAAATGTATTAAGTTAATACATGTTAAGACCTCAGATGATTGTCTGGCATAAACTAAGCTCTACTTAAGGGTTGTTTCAGATTATCAGACATTACTATGGCTATGCCAGTGCCTCTAAGTAATTAAAGCCAGGATATAGCAGTAGTATCACATTCATGCACCTTCTTTACTTTAGGAGTTGTCATATTTGTGAGAAGTCCCCAGGGACTTCTTGTGGTGACTTCAGTTATTTGTGGTGCAGGTCATTCATTATCATACATTTTATTTACAGACTAATTAATTAATAAGCGGCATATAGTAGACTTTCATTATTTTCATAAAAGAGCAATAATGATGTACAAAGTAGCTTTATCTCTATTTTCTGAGAAAAAGAATTAAGCAACATTTTAAAAAAAATTTACTCTTCCCCCATCATTTAAAATCACCTATTTTATTTATTTCATTCATTGATTCATTTGTCAATTACTTAGTAGGCTTCATGCACATATAAAGATGAGTGAAATTATTCATGGTCCCTACCCTCTTAAAGCTTATTTTCTATCAAGAGACAAGAATTAATTTATTATCCACCGAGACCGGTTTGGCTCAGTGGATAGAGCATTGGCTTGCTGACTGAAAGGTTCCAGGTTCGATTCCAGTTGGGGGCATGTACCTTGCTTGTGGGCACATCTCCACAGTGGGGCGTGCAGGAGGCAGGTGATTGATGTCTCTCTCTCATCGATGTTTCTGACTTTCTATCTCTCTCTCTTCCTCTCTGTAAAAAATCAATAAAATATATTTTAAAAAAGAGTTAATTTATTATCCAATGTGCATTAGAAAGCACAGTTCCAAGGAAGCACTTCAGCATATAATCAAGAATTCTATTCCTATTGACAGAGGAAGGTAAGTCAGTTTGCCCAAAGGAAGTGTTCAAGCCAAGGATTACCATTAATATACCTTCTCTGTCATTGTCCATGGTTTAATCCATCTAACATCTAATACACTGATTCACCAAAATGAGGACACTTATATTCCATGAATCCTTTGTCCCAGTCTTCCAAATTACCTCTGTAATATATTAGTCTATACCTTGTTTTCTGAAATCCTATATGTCCTCTGAAAAATATATGTTTTACTTTCATTAGTCAATAAGAACCACCTTAACTACTAGGCCTGAAAAAAAAAGAACAGACACACCCAGGTGAACTGTTACATATCTAGGGTGAAACACATTCAAAAAGGTTCATATTTGGTGAGAAAACATGCCATTCCTTACTCAGCTGCATCAATGAGTGGAAGGTTTAGCATAAGGTCAATTACCTGGTCATGCTCCTAGAGATGGGGCAGACATTTCAAGAAAATATCTTGGGCATATAAGAGAAAAACCACTTAGTATGTTGCCAAATACTCTTTACCCTTGCCTTTTTTTCCAATAGCCCTGATAAATTTATATAAAATTAATTAAATGATACCTGATAAATGAAAGTAATTTGTCTTATAAAAATGAAGATACTGAAAATAAGATTAAAGTCCCTTTTCAAAATCAGCCCTGCATCCAGGTATTATGTAGCATCAATGGCAGTTACTACTGTCATTGGTTTAATGTATTTCTTCCAGAACTATTATATTTGAATTTACTTACACATATGGGGGTACTAATTTCTTAGGTTTTTTTTTACCCTAATAATATTATTCTATAGCTATTTTTGAAACTTTTTTTTCAATAAAGACTAACTCATACATTTTATATGAAAATATAAATAGATTTATTTCATTTATTTTAATTTTTTTAATTTTTTATTGTTGAGGGTGTTTTTATTGTTGCACAGTGTTAATTATTCTATTGGTGGGCATTTACATTGTAACTACTATTTTTTCCCAAACAAAGAATACTGCATAAATGAATATTCATGTGAATTTGCAGTAGGTCTTTTTCTAGGTTATCATACATGGAAGTAACTTGTGAATACTTAAGTGTTGTCTGTCACTTTATAATTTCATATAACACCATGAATGACATTAAAAAAAATGTTCAAAATCAAATGACATAGTTACTGACCAATTAGAAAAGATTTACCAAGGAGCCAGGCCAGACATCAACCAGAACCATTTAGAATGCTAAATTTATTCCTTCTGTCCAAATGCCTGCCCTGGGATTTGGGTTTTCAGTGTTGGCATTCAAGAAACATTTTTACCCTCTTACATATTTTCTTATGATCATATTTGGCTCTTCATGCTAGCAGTGGTGCTTAGCCATAGCCAAAAATCACAGAAGCCAAAGGCTGTGTCTGTGTGTGAGTCTGAGTGTGTGTGTGTATGTGCTTGTGCCATGGTTCATTATAACTAGTATAAAAATAAATATGGATTATTATTTTAATAAATGTTATAAATCCATTTAAATATTTAGAACAACTAAATGTAAACTGTTA
>PVJN01004227.1:0-93070 GCA_004026805.1 Lasiurus borealis | reverse complement strand
TGAATTCTTTCCCTGCGAGTTGAAAGGAAGCAAGATTAATGTGCCCGAGAGCTGTTTCTCTTTTTCTTCCCCGTCCAACATCCACAAAGTACAGGAAAGCTAGTCTGCCAGTCCTTACCCTCCTCTGATACCACTTTTTAAAAAATATATTTTATTGATTTTTTTACAGAGAGGAAGGGAGAGGGATAGAAAGTCAGAAACATCGATGAGAAAGAGGCATCGATCCGCCGCCTCCTGCACAATCCCACTGGGGATGAGCCCACCCACAACCAAGCACATGCCCTTGACCGGAATCAAACCCGGGACCCCCCAATCCGCAGGCCGACGCTCCATCCACTGAGCCAAACCGGTTTCGGCTCTGATACCATTTTTAAAGGCACAGGCCCCCAGGCTGGTCCTGCCTAGTTTACAGTCCCCACTTGACATTTCTGGGGGGAAATGACTGAGGTTCCCCTGGCGACAGAGGCCAAGGGAGTAGCTGTGACAGAGGAAGTGACACCCGGACCCCCGCTCCCTCCACGTGAGGCCGCGATGCCAGGTGGTGGGTAGACTGGTTGACCGGGGCTGCCCAGAGAAAGGGCCACACACCGGTGGCTGAAACAACCGGAAGGTGCTGACTCACGGTTCTGGAGGCCGGAAGTCCAAGGTCAAGGTGTCCGCAGGGTGGCTCCTTCTGAGGGCTGTGAGGGCAGGGGGCATCCCGACCTCTGACCCTGGTTTGCAGGTGGCCGTCCTGTCCCCGTGCCTCTTCACATCGCCTCCCCGCTGTGAGGTTTGTGTCCAAATGGCACCTGCTCCGAAGGAGAGCAGCCACATCGGGCTAGGAACCGCCCTCTCCAGGGTGACCTCCTTTTCACTAATGACCTGGCAATGACCCCATTCCCAGACCCCCTCAACTTGTGAGTTTGAAGAAGACACAATTCACCTTGCAACAGCAGGGTGCGGCTTGGAGATTTTGCCAGAGAAAGGTTGGCTCTAGTCGCTAGATCAGCCAAATACAGCGGTACCTCGAGATACGAGCGCCCTAACATACAAGATTTTTGAGATACGAGCCGTCGAGTGAGCCATTTTTGCTTTGAAATACGAGCAACAGTTGAGATAGGAGTCATCGAGTCATCTCGTGGATCGGCCGGCTGCACACGCCCCACCGGTTTACTGTGACTTGAGCGTCTCATAGTTTCCCACGCCTCAAGGTTACGGAACGAATTAAACTCGTATCTCAAGGTGCCACCGCGATTAGCATCCTTCCTAGGAGCTTGGCACAGACACGGGTGGCACTGTCTCTATTCTCTCCTTGCGAGACCTCCCCACTGAGCACACAAACTCTCAGGTAGGAAGCCATGGGCCCGAATGCGGCTCCCTGACGCCTCAGTGTTTTAGTTTCTAACACCTTGAACCTGAAGGAGGATGAAGCAGGGCCCGGATGGAAACAGGTACAGTCACATTCAGCCCCGTTGCTGAGTCACAGCCACGGCTTAGGAAGACAGACCAACCTTTCCCACCGGGGATGAGGGCGGGGCAGGCCAGTCTGCATGGAGAAGGCCCCTTTGGTCACCTCTTCGGAAGGTTAGAAGGACCCCAAGGCCTCACGGGACACGGGGGATGTGGCTCTCTCTCTCCGAGCGGAACGGGTTTGAGCAGAGGACTGCCAGGCCTGGACTTAGGATTTGGGTTTCGGGGGGAGTCGTTGCTGGGGGAGGGGTTTAAAATTCTTCATTTTATCTAACATCGCTAAGCGTCCCATGTTTGCCATTTGGGAAGTTTTATGCTGCTTTTTATAAACACATTTGTTACTGATCTCTAACTCGAGCCACATCAAACTGGTTCATATTTAATGTGTTTTTCCATTTTTGAAGACACGTTTTATGAAACGTACGTTTAATGGGGTGCAGTCTCCCCCTGTGATGGGTGTACTTCTCCGAGAAAACAGCGGGATGTTCAAGAAAGCGGAGAAAAATGAACACCACAGACGTCGCAGGTTCTGGAGCTGGAGGGACCTCACCAGCGGTTCATTCCCTGCTTTCCTGCCCATACACGGCCTAGAAAACAGCAACCACCGAGTGGAAGATTCTGGAAGCCAGGAACATGGCGTCCAAAACATTTCTACCATTGGCGTCTTTGCTAATGATTCACCTCTCTGAAAATGTCTTCCTCAGTGAAGAAAAAAAAAAATTATAGACGAGAAATTGCATCCCTGAAGTGACAGACTTTTAAACTTGGAGTTTGGTTTCTTTCCTGTCACCATCGGTTTCACTTGTGACACAGATGCATGCTATTTGCATTAATGTCTCAAAGGGGAAAATAACCACCGCTTCAAGAAACATTTGCTTTTTCCTTGCACAGAAGAGGGCTGTTTGTAATTACAGCTGAATATCAGATGCATATTATTACCGAATCATTTTGTCCGTTTGTTGCTATGGCTAAGACGAGAGCTGATCAAGAAGGCGACCTTGGCCACGGGTTCTGTGCATCCCTCTGGCCGCTGGGTGAGGAATCGAGGGAGGGAGGTGGGGATAGGGGCGGGCAGACAGGTAGAGAGGATGGCAGTGACGCAGAGAAGACCTGCTGTCTCCCACGGTGGGGGGTTGGGAGGGAGGAGGGGTATACAGCTGGAGGGACTGAGTGCTCAGATTTCAGATATATCCCTAAAACAGAGCCAATAGAATTTCTGGATGGAGTGAACTTGAGATGTGAAGAAAAAAAGAGAGAAATAAGAAATACTCCTAATCTCCCAGATGCATGCACCTTGAAACAATATGCTGATGAGCCGAAAACCAATTCATTGTCTCACTGATTAGAAAGGTGTGGACAAGGAACCCGGAAGGCTGGTCAACCTTGAAGCTCTGAAAGGTCAGAGCCAGCCACCTCCCTATCCAATGGAGATAATGAACTTCCCCTTCAAATCATCATGTAAATCCTCACTGACAAGATGATCTGCCTGTGACTGGAATTGCCTGCTTCAGGGCAAAGGGTGTCTCCCAAACCTGAGTGAAAGGGATGGCAAGGCCTAAGCAAAGCATAGTCCTCCCACTAGACATGGGCTCCTGCCTGGCCCCCCATATTCCCCAATTAATACTTTTCTAGTCTTTCCATGTGTGTGCGGCCTCCTCCAGAACCCGAACCCTGAACCTGCGGGACGTGAAAGGGGTTCCCACACTGCTGTGAAAGAAGCCAGACACCAAAGGCCACAGAGATAATTCCATTTCTAAGAAATGACCAAAGAGCCACATCCACAGCTGCAGCCACAGGCCCGGTGGTTTCGGGAGCTGGGGCTGGGGAGCATGGGAGCGATGCCTCATGGGAAAGGAATGACCCTTTAGGGCAGTGGTTCTCAACCTGTGGATCCCGACCCCTTTGGGGGTCGAACGACACTTTCACAGGGGTCGCCTAAGACCATCGGAAAACACAGGTATTTACATTATAATTCATAATAATAGCAAAATCACAGTTATGAAGTATGGTTGGGGGTCACCACAACATGAGGAACTGTACTAAAGGCTCGCGGCATTAGAAAGGTTGAGAACCACTGCTTTAGGGTGATGAAATATTATGGAATTAAAGTGTGGTGATGCTTTCACACTGTTGAATGTACCAAATCCTCAGAATAGTACCCTTTAAAGTGTTAAAATGATGAATTCTATTTGCTGTGACTTTTGCCTCTAGTGAGAGAAAAATAATTTGCATACTATTTTGGCTGGAGTAACTGGGAGAATCAAGTGGCCCTCAGAGAGAGAGGGGCCGTGGTGGGTGGGGCAGCAGGCAGGAGGATTGGCCATTTCATTTGGGAAATGTTGAGTCTGAAAGGTCTACCAGGCACCCCAGTAGCAATGCCGAAAAGATCGTTTGGTTTATAGTTGTTAGTTTGTGTTTTTTTTTTTTTTAAGGGTTAGCATCACATGTACTGGATTTTATTTGTTACCAAAAATGCAAAAACTGATGTAAGGCAGAATCAAAGTCAAAAGGGACAGTATTTTCAAAGGATGTTTTATACAGTTGCTCAGTTTAAAGCGGATCCACTTAAGTAGGATTCAGCAGGCTAGTCTCCTACCACATAACAGACCGTCGTGTCATTAACAGCAACAATGCACTGTCATTGCCAGAGATTTTATAAGTTAAATGTATAGATTTCAGCCCTCTCTCACTGTATGGTTTTGTTCCAGGTTGTAAGCACCGAGGTGGTGTGATTTATGTAAAGAATAAGGACACTCACTGCTTGCTCTTTCCCAAGTTTGTGCTTTCGAGCGCCGCGGGCAGAGAGACGGCAGGGGAAGGCAGGAGAAGGAACGAGCTCGCTAAAGGAGTGACCGTGGAGAGAGGGGCCCAGGGTTAAGCTCACAGAATCCGAAGGTGAGACTGAGGGCGCTCTGCCAGAGGGCTACGTTATTCGGAACCTCATCCCAAACACCCAAAGGTTTCAGGTTCCACTCCAGGTCGGGGTCCATACCTGGGTTGTGGGTTTGATCCCCGGTTGGGGCAGGTACAGGAGGCAAGCCATCCATGTTTCTCTCTCACATGGATATTTCTCAATCTTTTTCTCTCTCTCTCTCTTTCTGTCTCCATTCTTCTCTCTCTGGAATCAATAAACCTATCCTTAGGTGAAGATTTTTTTTACAAAAAGAAAGAAGGGCCGAGACCAGTTTGGCTCAATGGCTAGAGTGTCAGCCTGCGGACTGAAAGGTCCCGGGTTCGATTGCGGTCGGGGGCATGTATCTTGCTTGCGGGCACATCTCCACTGTGGGGCGTGCAGGAGGCGGCTGATCGCTGTCTCTCTCTCATCGATGTTTCTGACTTTCTATCTCTCTCCCTTCCTCTCTGTAAAAAATCAATAAAATATATATTTTTAAAAAAGGAAAGAAAAAGAAAGAAGGGAGATATAGTTAGTAAAATTGCAATGACTAGGCATGAGGTCAGAGGGTAAGGGTGTTATAAATGTCTAATCACCAGGCTAAACAGCTGAAAGTAAAATAACATTTTAAATCAGCTATCTTTGAAAAATCAAACATATTTTTAAAAAAGAACCAAGGGAGAGGAATAGGAGCAAGGCAAGAAGATGGAACAGGAGTCACCGGGGAGAGGAATAAAACCAACCAAGTCCTCGCTCCCATCATGCTCACAGGCTCACGGTCTGGACCCCAGAGCGAGGCCTGGCCAGCGCAGGACCTGCCAGGAGGAGGCTTGTGACACGCTGTCCTCCGTAACTAAAACGCTCTCTCCTTCCTCAGCCGCTGACCTCCTCATCCTTCCACACCAAGGTCAAATCTCACCACTTTCAGAAGCCCACCTCTCCTCTAGTCCAGCGGTTCTCAACCTGTGAGTCTCGACCCCTTTGGGGGTCGAACGACCCTTTCACAGGGGTCGCTTAAGACCATCGGAAAACACCTGTTTCCCATGGTCTTAGGAACCAGCACACCGCTCCTCGGTGTAGCAAAGTGTAGCCATGTAGTTTGCTGTTGTCCTAGGAAGACTATCACCCATGCTACACCACGATTCACGACAACATTTCATTTATTTGTCATTAGAAATAAATATCTCACAATATACAATTACATATTGTTTTTGTGATTAATCCCTATGCTTTAATGATGTTCCATTTGTAACAACGAAAATACATCCTGCCTATCAGATATTTACATGACAGTTCATAACAGTAGCAAGATTACAGTGATGAAGAAGCCACGGAAATAATTTTATGGTTGGGGGTCACCACCCCATGAGGAGCTGTCTTAAAGGGTCGTGGCCTTAGGAAGGTTGAGAACCACTGGGCTAGTGTGATGGAGACACCCCGCTCCGTGCTCCCAGACCCCTCTCTGCAGAACAAGCCACAGGCCTGGCCGTGTGGCGTGCTAAGTGCAGCTGATTCACCCGCCAGCCCTGACTCAACGCCGGGCCTGCCCCCGCCGCCTTCCCAGCGTCCGGCCCGCACTCAGCCCACACAAAGCAGCTCGGGAGGATCGGGGTGAAAGACGCGCACGCGAACGCCTTACTTCACTCCTCAGCAATGTTCTTAAGAAGTTCGACGCACCTCACGGCGCTCAGGAATTTTTCATATTCATAATCCCCTGTTAAACAAGCGGGCAGGAATGCTACTTAAGTCAACTCTGTGGAAAGGTCTTTTATACGGCAAAGAATTCCATTCTGCCGCAAAAAAAAATCAGCTGCGATTGCAGGCTTCCATTTCTATACATGGATTTGTGATTGGAAGGCTAGTCTAAGGAAATGAATTTGAGGAGGTATTTTTATGTTGCATTTTTGCATGTTTTTTTAATTCTTTTTAAAAATATATATTTTATTGATTTTTTTTTACAGAGAGGAAGGGAGAGGGAATAGAGAGCCAGAAACATCAATGAGAGAGAGAGACATGATCAGCCGCCTCCTGCCCACCCCCAACTGGGGACGTGCCCACCACCAAGGTACATGCCCTTGACCGGAATTGAACCTGGGACCTTTCAGTCAGCAGGCCGACGCTCTATCCACTGAGCCAAACTGGTTTCGACTGCATGTGTTTTTAAACGTCCACTTCTATTTGGATGTTTGGAGTGAAATAAAATCTAAAAACAACTGCCAGACTATGGACAAGTGTTGTTCCCCACCTTTAAAACCGGGGACGGGGACCAGCAGGCCTGTACTGTGGCCGCTGGAGGTACGCTATGAAAGGAAGAACAGTTAAATCTTTCCGCAGGTGTAGCAGTGTAGTTTACTGTTGTTATATGAAGACTGTTACCCATGCTACACCACGATTCAAGACAAAATTTCATTTATTTGTCGTTAGAAAGAAATATTTCACAATATATAATTACATATTGTTTTTGTGATGAATCCCTATGCTTTAATGATGTTCAATTTGTAACAATGAAAATACACCCTGCCTATCAGATATTTACATGACAGTTCATAACAGTAGCAAGGTTGCAGTTATGAAGCAGCAACGGAAATAATTTTATGGGTGGGGGTCACCACCCCATGAGGAGCTGCCTTAAAGGGTCGCGGCCTTCGGAAGGTGGAGAACCGCTGCTCCTGAGAGTGCCTGGCGAGAGAAAACAGTTTCCCAACCCGGGGCCTTCAGCCTGGATTAGCTACAAGCGGGGCTCAGCCTCAGGCTGCCTGGGGGAATTTTCTAGATCTTCTTGGGTCTCCGGATATTCGCCAGCCCTCCCCCTCAGCAAGCAGCTAAGCCCCAAGCATGTGGCAGGAGTTCCAATACCACAGCGCTGCCTGCCGAGCGGATTCCGCCTAATCTCTCTCAATGGGGCGCTCGTCTCCCTGACAGATGCTTAAGGACTGGAATTAAGGGGAACAAAAGGAGGAGCGATGCAGACCAGCCTCAGCCAGGCCCCCTTCCCCACTTCCCCCAGACCTCCCGGCTCAGGGCCACGGGCACCACGCGCAGCTGAGACCTGTCCCGCTGCCACCGGACCAGCTGGCTGTCCCTGTCCGTCATGGCCCCAACCTGGCAGAGGCCCTGGGCCCATCCGGCCTGGCCCGGCACGCCAGGGGTGCCCTCTGAGAGCGCAATGGTTCCAGACCCGCAAAGGAGGTTGGCTTGGGGGTGCCCTGAGCTTGTGGAAGGACGAGCCTCAGGCCTGTGCGCACACCTGGGCAGATTTATGTCCCTTCCTGCTCATGACTGGCCGGGGAGCCCTTCACTCCCCTCGCCTCTCCCGCGGTGCCAGGTCCCAAGTCTGTCATTTTCTTTTATTTTTTTTATTGATTTTCTTACAGAGAGGAAGGGAGAGGGATAGAGAGTTAGAAACATCCATGAGAGAGAGACATCGATCAGCTGCCTCCTGCACACTTCCCATAGGGGATGTGCCCAGAACCAAGATACGTGTCCCTGACCGTAATCAAACCTGGGACCTTTCAGTTCGCAGGCCGACGCTCTATCCACTGAGCCAAACCGGATTTGGCAAGTCTGTCATTATTTTATTTTTTTAATTATTGATTTTTTACAGAGATTTTTTAAATTATTGATTTTTTAATAGAAAGTTAGAAACATTGATGAGAGAGAGACATCCATCAGCTGCCTCCTGCACGGCCCACAGTGGAGATGTGCTCGAAAGCACGGTCCTATTTCTTAGGGAAGTTGCTGGTAGGGCTTCCTTATTTCCTCTGTGCCGTCATCCTGAACAAACCATCTCTAAAAATCGCCTTAAAAAGTTAAAAAGAGGATGAGGTCCATTGAGACTCTCCCGCAGGCCAGAGGCTCCAGGATGTGGAAGGCGGCATGGACGCCAGAATCCACTTTTTCAAGTGAATAACCACAACAGAGACCGTATGTCTGTCTGTGACTTTTTCCTTGTTTTTTGGAGGCACTTCATGAGAGAAAATGTTTGTCGCTCTTCTGAAATTAGCCAAGTTCAGCCATAATGAAGACACGCTCTGCTTTCAGTGGAAAATATAAGCAAAGCCACACACACTAGAGAGCAACTTGCGTGATATCAATGCAACGCATCTCTAATACTGAGACAGGAGATTAAGAATCTACAGGTTGCCAAAACCAGTTTGGCTCAGTGGATAGAGCGTCAGCCTGCGGACTGAAAGGTCCCAGGTTTGATTCCGGTCAAGGGCATGTACATTGGTTGTGGGCACATCCCCAGTAGGGGCCATGCAGGAGGTGGCTGATCGATGTCTCTCTCTCATCGATGTTTCTGACTTTCTGTCCCTCTCCCTTCCACTCTGTGAAAAAAATCAATAAAATATATTTTTTAAAAAAGAATCTACAGGTAGATTTTTGTCAAGATGGTAGATAGGTCCATGATGTGTTCATCTCCTTCCACAATCAGCAAAATTACACTAAATTACAGGACAACCATCAGAACTTGAATAACTCGGGATATAAATAAAGAAAAAGCTATATTAAGACTGGCTGTTGCGTCTAGTAAACTGGACAGCCACCACTTGATTGGATTAAATGTGTTTATTACATTACCGAGTCTAACTTTCTACACAAATAAATGCCAAACTCCAAAAAAAAAAAGAACTTGAAGGTAATGAATCCATCTCCTTTCGTGAAAAACCCATGTCAATCTCAATAGCGGAGTGTTCACATTGAGCTGGAATCCCCCAGCCGCCTCGGTGAGAGATTATGTCTCAATTCCATCCCAGCCCTTGGCAGGAGCGGCTTTCCAGGGAATTCGGTAGGAAAATGTAGCTCCGTACGAAGCAAAAATCCCCTTTCTGGTACCAGTCTGAGCGCAAGGACTTTCATAGAACATGACAGCTGTTTTCACAGCGAATTACACAGCGCGTTCACAGAGAGGAACAGCGGAGGGGCACCCAGGAGGCCACAGTAGGGGGTGTTCTGTGTGTATAATACACACATGTATATTAGATTAAGCTCTAATCTAATATTCTAACGACAGGGGTCAAACTGAACTAAGAGGAAGAAACGGGCTTTCTAACAAAGGCTGTGTGAAATCAGCCATCGTTGACAAAATATAAGCGCACCGGCACACATACAACACACACCCATGTACACGTGCGCGCGCACACACACACACACACACACACACACACACACACACACATCCTGCAGGGGCTATCCCTGGCTGGTGACAGATATCTCTACATCAAAAACTGAGGGCCCTGGGATTTTTTTTTTAATTTTTTAAAATATATTTTTATTGATTTTTCACAGAGAGGAAGGAAAAGGAATAGAAAGCCAGAAACATCGATGAGAGAGAGACATCCATCAGCTGCCTCCTGCGCACCCCACACTGGAGATGTGCCCGCAAACAATGTACATGCCCTTGACCGGAATTGAACCTGGACCCCTCAGTTCCCAGGCCGATTCTCTATCCACTGAGCCAAACTGGTTTCAGCAGGGCCTTGGGATTTTTAATCAGACCACAATTAGGGGTGACAGGAGGGGGTCACGAACATCTCTCTGGTGTCACAGTCTCTGGTAGGCCATTCATAGACATGAAATCATTTTCACTTTCTGGGACAAAGTATGTTGATTCAAACAGTTTTGCTCACGCTGTCTCCTTGCTGTGGACTGCTCTTTTACTTGCTCTTCACCTGGGTGGCTCCTACCCTTCTTCTAAGATCTGCCTCTCGAGTTTCAGGTGTCACCGTCTCTAGCGCAGCCCCTGATGTGTTCCCACACCCAGGGCTGGGCCGGTTTCCTCCTCTGTGCTTACGTAATGCGCCCTCTATCCCCGCACTCACCGCCTCATCCCTCATAACCACTCCCGCGCTCCCCGCCTGCTACACTGCTCTCAGGGATTTGGGGCTCCCTCATCTCTGCATCACCAGCATAAAGCCTGGCACTTGAGAGGAGTTTAAGGCACGTTTGTTAAACAAACAAGTGAATTAGCGTCTTAAGTCACTCAATTATCACCAATAAGTGGCATTAGTCGCCCTGGCGTCTGAGAGAAGAGACTGAGTCGGCAAAATCCCCTGGTTCATCAGGAAGCGTAGGAGTCACACTCTGGATTAGTTAAGAAGCCAATTATTCCTCATTTGCACCGGATTAAAAGGTGGAAAACAAAGATGAGGATCACCAATGTGCGTGTATTATCACAAGCGGCGTGGGCACTGGGTTAGACAGAGACCCACACAGTGAAGGGCCAGGCTCTGTCTGCCTCATCACCCGCTGTCCTCCCCGAAACACTGGGTGCCATTGGCTAACTTGATGTTGATCGTCTAAGGCAATGGTCTCGCGAACCTCAGTTTGCCACTCTGTTGACTAATGAGTTTGCCGACCACCGGTCTAAGGCAACTAACCATAGAGTCAGCAGGCAGCATAAGCTCAAAACTCCAGCAAAATCAAGTGCCCAGAACAACAACAAAAAATTTTAAATATTTTTTTATTGATTTGAGAAAGAGAGAGAAAGGGAGAAGGAGAAAGAGAGAAACATCGATGATGAGAGAGCATCATCCATCAGCTGATCCTGCGCTCCCCACACTGGGGATGCAGCCTGCAACCCTGGCATGTGCCCTGACCTGGAATTGAACTGGAGACCTTTTGGTGCATGGGACAAGGCTTACCCAACGGAGCCACACCGGCCAGGGCGATAAAAAGAAAAACGTTAGAAGGCCCCACTAAAGCGTATTTACTAGAGCACTAACAAGAGAGAGAAGATCTTAAAAGCTTCCAGAAGAGAGAAAAAAAAAAGTTATACACAGAGGACCGGGGATCAGAATGACATCAGACTTCTCACAACAATATTAGAGGCAACACGAGGTCTGAAAATGCTGAGTGAGAAAAAAAAAATGTCTCACATCTTAGCAAACTATAAATCAAGTGCAAGGCTAAAATAAAAACAGCTCAAGACGTGCACAGTCTCAAACTCACCCACGGACTCTTCTCTCTCCAGCTTCTGCCAGAGGACGCATCTCACCAAAATGCGGAAGTTAACCCCAAAGAGAGGGAGCATCGGGATCCGGAAAACAGATGCTACCGCAGGCGAGAGGAAGGCAGAGGGAATTCCCAGGATGACTGAGGGGTGACTCTTGGAGCGGGAAATGAGATAGTTATTAGCTGCAGAAACAGGAAAAAGTTATAAAAAAACAGGAGGGAGAATCATGAGATGGAATTTGGCTCAGCTAATGGACGTGTGTGTACATAGCACTAAAGAAGAATATAACCCTGAATTCTGCTATTATTTTTAAAAAATATATTTTATTGATTTTTTACAGAGAGGAAGGGAGAAGGATAGAGAGTCAGAAACATCAATGAGAAAGAGACATCTATCGGCTACCTCTTGCACGCCCCCTACTGGGGATGTGCCCGCAACCAAGGAATCGAACCTGGGACCTTTCAGTCTGTAGGCCGACGCTCTATCTACTGAGCCACACCGGTTTGGGCAAATTCTGGTATTATCACACATGATACCAGGTGTCACCGGAGTTCACATACAAGTGCTGGTCACCATCAGCCATCGATCGGCAGGGATGACCAGGGAGAGATTTCAGGGAACAGCCTGAAAGTGGTGAGCCGCTGGTTATACCTCCTTTACAAAGATTCGGATTGACAAATAAATCAATGAGCTGTAGAACTGAATCAACCACATATGTATTTCTCGTTTTGCCAAAGACAAGAGTGCCACGAACTATGCAAACATCAGACATGCTGAATAATCCGATAATTTGTAGAAACGGTTCTCCAACAGGCCTCAATTCTTCAAGTTATTTCAATTGGTTACACTTTTTGGTTCTGTGTTGTTGGCCTGCTCTCAAGTTTCTGGAACCTCAAAAGAAAAAAAAAAAATGAAGAGCGATGCTTTATGAACTGTCTGTCTTGATTCAGTCCCTTTACAAACATCTATTTTTGTCCTCCTTCACCACATTACGAGTAGGAAATTTTGACTACATACGAATTGTTTTAAAACAAATTGGTTGAAATAACAAATTGGCCAAAATGATTAACTAGGTAAAAATGAACATTTCCAGACAAATTTTTTATTGACACATATTAGTCATTAGAGTGTGTTATTAAGCAGTGTGGGTATTCTTTATGGGTTTTTATGCTTTTCACAGACTTTTTTAATTTGGAGAGCAACCCCAAATTGTACCTGCGATTTTGCATTTCTGTCCCATTTTCCACACCGTTGGTTTTCGGATTTTATTTTTTCTGTTTAGCCGATTCTGCCTGCTCTGGCAATATTCTCTGTGAGTTTTCGGTGTGGATGTCCAGTTCTCAGTGAACTGATGGAAAGTAAAATGGTGCGGCAATTCTGGTTTCTCATCAGTAATTCACATATTAATGATGTCAGTGTATCCTAAAATGGTCTCCTGATTTTCAATGAGAAGTTTTATTCTAATTAATGTTCCTTCGATATTTTCATACCTTCTAGGTACTTGGCTTTTGAAAAGATTTAAACACATTTTTTTGGCAGTTCTTCCCCCTTCCCCATTTTACTAACTGAACTCACCTTCTAGGTGACGTACAGTGATGATCTTTAAAAAATGGTGCAACATTGTCCGTTGCAATGTTCAAATATCAAGAAATAGTCTACACAAATATCACTCAGCTTTGTATCTCACATTCCATTGTTAACATAATACATTAGTACCCTTCTCAATAATACTTAGCAAAAACAATTCAAAATAAAATATCTCTCTATATAAAGGACAAATATGCTACCCTGTTTCCCTGGAAATAAGACAGTGTCTTATATTAATTTTTGCTCCCAAAGATGTGCTAGATCTTATTTTCAAGGGATGTCTTATTTTTCCATGAAGAAGAAGACGGTACACATTTATTGTTGAACAACAACCAAAAATAAAAGGAAATTTATTACCTGTATATGGTACGGTAGCCATTATCATCACAAACCAGCTCACTGATGGGCCGCAGCGCAGCCGGAGCTGTTCGGGCAGTGCCAGGTCTCTTTAAATCAGGAGTCAGATGCCTTACGGTAGCTTTGGGGCCTTATATTCCGGGGAGGCCTTATGTCAAGGGAGGTCTTATTTTCGGGGGGTGCCTTATATTACATCGAGAGGCAAAACTGGAAGTAGGTCTTATTTTGGGGGGATGTCTTACTTTCGGGGAAAGATGGTAAGTGTCCAACCAGCTGACTACTTGCGATGTTGAGCTCTGACCACAAGGGGGCAGATGCTCAACGCAGGAGCGGCCGTGACATGCACTGGCCATTTTACAGAAGAACAGCCCCACACAACTGGCACCCACAAAGCAGCACTCAGCTTCCCCCAAGTGGATCACAGGCTCTGCCACCACCCTGAGCTACATCCCCCCAAATCACTTGCTGAGATCTCATTTCTTACTTCTTTTCATTTGGGTCAAGTTTCTAGGCTTTCTAAATCTCCATTTTCCTGCCAATGAAAAGAAAATAGGATTCTACTAAGCCTCCTATTTACCTACTCCAGGACTTCTGTGAGGATCAAATGAGATGAGGTGTGGAAAAACACTTCACAGACATTTGGTTAAAGTGTAAAATGTTTGCACCTGGCTATAAAGCAAGTTGTGTTTCTGAGCTGAAGAAACTTCAAGGAGGCTAGTTGCTAGGGAGAGGAAGCTGGGTGTTGCTACGTGATGTCATTACCCGGTGACAACAGTGACTGGGCTGGGCTGGGCTTTGGGCCTTTGAAGGCGGGCAGACGTGAGGCACACATCAGTTCAGTCTAGGCCAAAGAACGGGTGTGAAGGAAAAGGAGTGTCTGTTGTCACCGGTGGGCAATCTGCAGGAGCCAGTCTGAAGTGAGCACCAAACACTCCAAAGGGACATTGACTCCCACAGCGAAGAACCGGGGAGACAGAAAAGCCAGGACGCAGGCGGCTGCGGCCTCTCCCAGGATCTCAGGTTTTGCTTTTCAAGTCGCAGAAGTGCCGTGAGGAATGACAGTCCGTCAGGGGATGCTGTGAGCCTAGGTGAGCGCTCACTCCCTGTTGTCTTTTTGCCTTTTTAAAAATGACGGACATACCTGCGCTGCTGTTTCTAGCTGGCCAGAGGCACTGTCTCCTCTCTCCGGTCTGTTACTCTGGGGGGAACCCCAGTTAGAACTGGGTCAGCCTACCAGTCCTCCCGACTTGGAGTACGTGTCATGTCTGACTGTAATGCTGTCACACTTTAGAGAACAACAAGCCCCCCTCTCGGTATTAAAAGGACACATCCAGGTGCCGGTCCCTTTTGTAAAACCCATCGGACGGAGCTCGGAAACATAATCCAAAAACAGCTCACTCGGACAAGAAGGACGGACCGCAGCTGACATTCCAGGATCGAAGAATTCTTCGTTCGCTTTTCCCTCCCCAAAATGAATTACGATTATGCGAATGTTTGCCCACAGAATTTGTTTTGCTTTCTCATGCTTGGTTTTCTGGAAAACCATCTATCATGGCTGCCCATAAAATCAACGTCAGGGCCAGCCGGTCCCCTCCCTGCTGGTTCCGCCGCCATCGGCGTGGTTTTAACCTCCGTTGGAAAAAGGCAACACACCGAGGGCGACGCGTGGACAGCGCTCGGGGCAGCTGAGCAGCATGCGGGACGGTCTAGTGGGCACGGCCAGGTCGGCAAACCCAACGCACTCAGCCTGCCGGACGGCCAATCCCGTTCCACTGAATCCCTGTGAGCTTGCAGAGCCCCGTGACTGAGAGGAAACTGGGATGAATGGATGGATGGATGGATGGATAAAAGGATGAATGAATGGATGGATGAAAGGATGGATGGATGGATGGATGGATGGATGGATGGATGGATGAATGGATGGATGAAAGGATGGATGGATGGATGGATGGATGGATGGATGGATGGATGGGTGAATGAATGAATGAGTGAGTGAATGAATGGGTGAGTGGGTGAATGACTGAAAGATCAGCTAGCCCAGGCTCCACAGATATACGGCCCTGAGCAAAAGGATCCCTACCTTGTGTGACTTCTAGGACCTTCTGCAGTTCAGCGTCCTGATCTGAACAGCGGACATGAGAACAATAACTATTTCACAGGGTTTGCGAGAGGATCCAATGACAAAATGTCCCTCCAAGCGCCTCGAACACGGCAAGGAGGCGATGTCACAAAAGGCTGTATTGGTTCAGGGGACACGGAGACACACGCTGAACGCTCCTCCGCAGGGTATTTTTGGAGGAGGAGACACCCTTTGGAGCCAAAATAAAAACAGCGAGGGCAGGTCAGGAGTGGGGAAGGGAGGAGCGTGTCTGCTACCGTCCATGGAAAACAGAAATCAAAACACCGCGTCCCTCAAAACAGAAAAACCAAGCTTTCAAGTATTGAAAAAAAACACCCCCCGGCAGCAGACGGGAACCATCATTCCTGCATAACGCCAATGTGGTTCCGATTATAGGCCGCCTGGACTCGGGGCAGCGTCAGCATCCCGCAAAGCCGTCCTCTGCTATTTTGAATGCTTTCCCAAATATGTAATATTCCAAATAAATGCTCGGATGCCACACACACCAGCGAAGGGCGCGCTCGGGTTTTTAACAGCCTGTGAATCGCGGCGCGGAGCCTGCCGGCCGGGCTCGAGAGGAAGTAGCCCATAAACAAGTCCGTCAAGCGTGACAGGGCATGTTTGCGCAAGTCCCGCACAAAGGAAATTCCCCCCTCCTTCCGAGTGCGGGGTCCCTCACCCAAGATCACCCCCTCCTGGTGGGGACCTGAGGCCCTTCAAAAGGAAGACACGGCCCTCAGCCCAGGGCCCGGCGAGGTGGGGTTCCAGGTTCCTAAGAATTGGGGGGTCTATTTATGGCTCCCCTCTAAGATGGTTGGATAAAAATCTTTCCCAGCCAGAACCGGTGTGGCTCTGTGGATAGAGCGTCGGCCTGTGGACTGAAGGGTCCCAGGTTGGATTCCAATCAGGGGCATGTACCTTGGTTTCGGGCACATCTCCAGTGTGGGGCAGGCAGGAGGCAGCTGATCGATGTTTCTATCTCTCTATCTCTCTCCCTTTCTCTCTGTAAAAAATATTTAAAAAAAAAATCTTTTCCAACAGTCTTCTAATGAAAGCTTACAAGGGAAGGGGACAATTTCCATTTCCTTTCACTTTGACCCAACGGAATGGGCATTGGAAAAGTTCTGTAGTTCGTGGAGGAGAAAAGAGGCATTTATTTCAAATTCCGCCTTTAATACAGCGGTACCTCGAGATACGAGTTTAATTCGTTCCGTAACCTTGAGGTGTGGGAAACTGAGACGCTCGAGTCGCGGTAAACTGGTGGGTCACGTGCAGCCGGCCGATCCACGCGATGACTCCTATATCAACTGTTGCTCGTATTTCAAAGCAAAAATCGCTCACTCGACAGCTCATATCTCAAAAATCTTGTATGTTAGGGCACTCGTATCTCGAGGTACCACTGTACTTAGAATGACCCCTCAAAGCGGTTACAGAGTCCACTCACATAAGTTAGTCGTTTCCCTAAAGAGATGGAATGAAATACACTCAAGTAGCTAGAGAGGTAAAACCTAAAATCTGGGTTCTGCTCCTGATCCACTCAGTCATCTGCTATGTGTGTGTGTCTACGTCTTTCAACATCTCATCTAGGCCACCGCCTTGGACCAAGCCTACCAGCCAGGTCAAATCTAGAATGCATCTAGAACAGTGGTTCTCAACCTTCGTAAGGCCGAAACTCTTTAATACAGTTCCTCATGTGGTGGTGACCCTCAACCATACTTCATAACTGTAATTTTGCTATTGTTATGAATTATAATGTAAATACCTGTGTTTTTCGATGGTCTTAGGCGACCCCTGTGGAAGTGTCGTTCGACCCCCAAAGGGGTCGCAGCCCATAGGTTGAGAACCGCTGATCTAGAAGGCTTTGACCTGGCTGATACCAACTGACTGCTCTGCTCGGGCCGGGGGAGCTGCTTGTCCCTATGACGTGACTCCTCCCCTGGCTGCTATGGATGGGCCAGTGGGACTCGAATCGGGGGGATGCGTCCCTGCAAAATCTGGGTGAGATCCGAGAGAGCCATTTCCTGCCGCTGAGACAGCTAAACGGGGAAGACGATTCTGCCAAAGAGAAGAGACAGGTGCCCAGGAGAGGCCCAGGGGAGAGGCCGAGAGGGCCAGGGATTCGGGTTCCCAGCATCCCCAGTGCAGAACCCCTTCTTCAAAGGTCGCGGTGCGCCCCGGTCACGAGACCAACATGATATCCCAGTGGGAACGTGAGCGACTCGGTTCAGGCTGGGTTTCTGCAGCGGCAGCCTGAGCTGCGGTGCTCCTGTCCCAGACCCGCATCTACAGCAGCGCTGCTTGTGAGGCGACCCCAACCCGCCCCACCCCACCGTGTGCTGAGTCACTGACTTACAGATGTGAAGCCCGGATGAGCCAGAGACCACGGATCTCATTCCCCAGCTGCAGGTGCGGAACCAGAGAGGTCACGTGACCTGCTCAGAACCACTGGTTATCATGGGAGATGCGTGGATGCTCTCGTTACAGCCACCGCATCACAGGCATAATCTCGGGTGTTCTTCCTCTCTCTCTACGTGTGTGTGTGTGTGTGTATGTGTGTGAGTGTGTGTGTGAGTGTGTGTGTGTGTCTGTGTGTGTATGTGTGTATATGTGTATGTGAGTGTGTATGTGTGTGAGTGTGTGTGCATGTGTGTGTTAGTGTGTGTGTGTGTGTGTATGTGTGTGTGTGTGTGTATGCGTGTATATGTGTGTGTGTGTGTGCGTGTGTATGGGGGGGAAGAGTTTCTGAGAAACCGGATGTAGGCAGTGAAGAGGGTGGGACACACACACTATATGTAAGCCTCGTGCTCTGCGTGCTGTGGCTGAAGCATCAGAATCCCGGGCTCAAACCCAGGTGCCCACCTGCTAGCGGGGTGCCACTGACAAGCTGGTGGCCTCCCTCTGACCTAGTTTCCGCCCATGGAAACAGGATGGCACGTCTCCCTCAGGCTGCCGGCATGCAGGGAGAGGAAGTCACCGTCTGCAAAGCCGGGTCCTGTCAGCTGCCATTAAAGGGGGCCACCCCGCCAGGCAGCGAGGGAGAGGGCCCCACCTGCCACCCATCAGCCTCCTTGGTCCCCGCACCCACGGCGCCTCTGCCCGCGGAGAGGACTCGGTGGTGAGAGGAGGAAGCAGCCACGCCCGGAGCTCAGGCCGAGCTGAGACACCACCCCGACACCCACAGCGCCCACCGCCGAGCAGATGCCGTTCCAACGGGACTGGGCTCCTCACCTGTTCTCACCCCGCTCTCTGCCGCCGCCGGGAAACCGGGGCGCCCGGTCACACCCGGAGCCAAACGCTCTGGCACAGGACCCCCTGACCTCACGGCGCCGCTATGCGAGCTGTGCGCGGCATTCACCTGTCCTTCCTCACGTCCAACAACACGCAGACACGCCCTCCCGCTGACACTGACAGGAGGCGGCTCAGCGAAGCGGGTGTTTATGGAAGTGGCTGGCGCTCCTGAGACGCGTGATCCATGTGCGGCTCTCGCTCTGGAGCCTGTGACGCTGAGTAAGGCCATTGTCACGGGTCATAAGCAGGAGACAGAGCCGGCTGCAGCCACCGCGGGCGGCAGAAGAGGGAGTGGCCGGCGATGCTTCGCCTCCGGCGTGTCCTGGAGCCGGGACAACGGCCCCTTCTCCACCAGGGATGCTCACCTCCGCAACCGCACAAATTGTTTTGAAGTTCATGGCCGCGGGATCTATGAAGACAGGACCCTGCTTCTCTCCCGTCTGTCCGGCGCTACAGGGCCACTAGCTGAGGTGAGGGACAAGAGTCCGGCGCAGGGAGAGCGAGCCAGCCCGGCCAGCGGGAGATCCTCGGGCCGCACCCGGGAACCACCCCAACTGCGTCCCTGGGTCCCCGGTTCTGACCAGCTCCCCCAGGAAGCACCCAGCGGAGGCGGCTGGGCTGCAGACCACGCTCTGTGTGGCCGGGTTGGGTGCTCAGGAAAAGCACAGAACCTCTACTTCTCCGCTCAGGTGCAGCTCCTGTAAAACGCAGTGTGGGCCCGAATGTAGAGATGCTGCTAACAGCTTTTCTTTTCTTTCTTAATATGTTTTATTGATTTTTTTACAGAGAGACAGAGAGAGGGATAGAGAGTCAGAAACACTGATGAGAGAGACACATCCATCAGCTGCCTCCTGCACACCTCCTACTGGGGATGTGCCCGCAACCAAGGTACATGCCCTTGACCGGAATCGAACCTGGGACCCTTCATTCTGCAGACCGACGCTCTATCCACTGAGCCACACCAGCCAGGGCAACAGCTTTGCAATGAGCAGGAGGCGCGGGGACCCTGCCTGGGTGGGGCCGGCCTCCCCTCCCCAGAGACGCTCTCAGCTCCCCGCCCCTCCCCTCCCGGGCCTCTAGCCTGACACTGCCAGGACCCGGGACGCGCCGGGCCGTGCTCTTTATAAAGGATTTCGAGGAAGAAGACGCGGTGGCACAGATACTGGAAATGCATGACGTAAGCTGTGCCTTCAGAGAGAGGGCTGCCCATAATGCAGGCCAGATCCCGCCCGATGAAGGGACGTATCTGAGGCTGGCGCCCATCCAAAGCCGCGCTGGAGTTCAGTCTGTTTCTGCGGGCCCTGGCCTTGACCTTGGCCTTCTGTGGCCCCATCACCCGCCTGCGCCGGGCAGGGCCTTTCTCTGACCTCCTGCTGCTGGGGCCTCCCGATGCCAGTTCCGAGGGGCGCTCTCCAGGCGGGTAACTGGGGTGAGAGATCTATAAGCACTTCCAGGCCCGCGTGTGTGAAAGCTGGCAGAGACTGTCCGGCGGACCCGCCCCGAGGACTGAGCCAGTGAGGAGACTCACTCCCCTCTGCAAGGTGGGAGGCATCACCAGGTCGCACGTCTCTGAGGCCTCGCAGCAGGGACTTCAGACTTCACCACCCCTGCGGCTGCCCCTGTGCATGCAGCCCAGCCAGGCCTGGGTGTGTGTCCCCCGGGTTCACACCCACTAATAAAGCGGATCTTATAATTGTTTCTTTTACAACTAACCCAATCGATGGGATCCTATACCTCCCCCCAAAGCACACTTGGGGCTCGGAGATTTAACTCCGAAGTGCCCAGCAGCCTACGTCATGTGAGAAATCTCCGCTGGCCTTTTCGATTGGACTGTCGATCCACGTCTACGAGTGTTAGAGACGCTAGCACCGGAGAACAGAGCCCACATGCTCCCACACTGTCTGTAATGTTGCTGCTGTTATGAATCGTAATGTAAATATCCGTGTTTTCTGATGGTCTTAGGCGACCCTGCTACTATTATAAATCATAATGTAAATATTTGTATTTTCTGATGTCTTAGGCGACCCTGCTAGCGGTTCTCAACCTGACCCACAGGTAGACAACTGTAGAGCCTAAGACCATCAGAAAACACAAATATTTATATTACGATTCATTAATAGTAGCAAAATGACAGTTATGAAGTAGCAAGGATAATCATTTTATGGTTGGGGGTCACCACCACATGAGGAGCTGTATGAAAGAGTCGCAGTATTAAAAGGTTGAGAACCCCTGCTCTAAAAGAAACAAGGATGGGTGGTAATGATGAAGGCAGACACATCTCAATAGCTCAACAGAGTACACGATGAATCCTAGGAGAATCCAAAGGCAGCTAAAAGCTAGGCCTCTTCACTTACTCTACAGACTGAACTTTGCAAACGTCTCTCTCCCATCAAAGATCAGGCCAGACGAGACTGGTTTGGCTCAGTGGATAGAGCATCAGCCTGCGGACTGAAGTGTCCCAGGTTCGATTCCGGTCGGGGCCATGTACTTTGCTTGCGGGCACATCTCCACTGTGGGGCGTGCAGGAGGCAGCTGATCGATGTCTCTCTCTCATGGATGTTTCTGACTTTCTATCTCTCTCCCTTCCTCTCTATAAAAATCAATAAAATATATTTAAAAAAAAAAAAAAGATCAGGCCATCTGAAGACGGAGCCTCCAGAGGATGCCATTGATGACAAACCAGCTTCCGTTTCCAGGCCTGCGTTTCTGCCTCTCTGGCCGCTAGTCCCACCAGCCAGGCAGGCCTGTCCTCCAGCTCCTGACATGGCTGACTTCTAAAAGTTACTTCCATCTCAACACCGACTTTTATTATACGGGGGGGGCGGGGGGGGGACCATTTCCTTCCTTCTCGCTTGAAAACGTACACCTCTGACACCCTGTTCCACAGGAAAGGGTTTCTCCCGCCAACTTCATAAAGACACATATTAGAAAGATTTCTCCAGCATTATTCCAAACCCTTTCCTCACCCATCACCGGGTTTGTATCTGTCAGAGCTGAACCGATGCACGACATCCCTACCGTCTCCTGCTTTGGCCTTCTGTAGGTTCTCACTTCCACGGTCACCCTGGCCTATTTTTAAAGGGAGGAAGTCTGAGGGGATCCGGCCTGGAAGTCTGCGGCTGGGTCTCCATCCTTGGCATTGGCTGACGCTCAAGGTATCACCTCCCCCTCCGGTCCTCTAGGTTCCTTCCTGTCTGCTCACGAATGACCAAGCGGAGTAAATGAACTGTCACTTAAAACGGAACGATTTTCCTATTAAATTATCAAATTACGAGCCCCGTTTTGCGGTCGGTTTGGACAGGCTATGGAGGATATGACTTCTTTCAAACGTATTTTTCAAGATCACATAGGTGATGGCCATGTCGCGTTCCAAGTTCATTAAATTCGAAACCGGACCACTGGGGAGAAAACGCAAAACAATTCCAAGTGACTCAAAACCAGCAATGGGCTTCAATTCTATTTTAACGACTTTCACAACAAACCCACTGCGGTGTCAGGCTTGGCAAAGGCTAGCTCGTAAGTGCATTGAGGAAAACAAGCTCAGGACGCCAAGTGCGTTCAGCAAGATTTCAGACTCGGGGTTTATTGCTTTGTGATTTAAAATAATAGGAAAAATAATGAGAGAGAAAGAAAAGTCTGGAACACATCGGCCAAACGCAGGTTTGAATCCGTCCAGCTACTTGCACGTGGTTGTTCAGAGCAGCTGTATTTCTAACTGCCTGAACTTGGAAGCACCCAAGATGGCCTTCAGGAGGCGAACGGGTCAATCCATGTGGGACATCAAGGTCACTGGCTGATGAGGACTTGGAACTCCTGCCCACACCAAGCCCACGAATCGGTATTATGTACAACGGACAGTTAGGTGAACTGAAAGCATAAAGGCGAAATGGATGCAAAAGATCTGCTGTTTCATGAATAGCAACACTTCATAGCAGAGACAGGTTAGACCACCTGCATTCCTGCTCCGGAAGAGAGATCCCAGCATTTGCCTGTATCTTTCCACCTCCTATTTTCATCTTCTTCTGCAAAAAGTGCTAATAGGAGCATATGTCTATATCTGTGTCTATATCTAATCTATCTACATCTATATCTGTATTATATCACCTATATACTATATCTATATCTGTGTCTATATCTATATCATCTATATCTGTACTATATCTATATCTATCTACATCTATATCTGTATTATATCATCTATATACTATATCTATATCTGTATATCATTTATATACTATATTTATATCTGTGTCTATATCTATATCATCTATATCTGTACTATATCTATATCTATCTACATCTATATCTGTATTATATCATCTATATACTATATCTACATCGACATCTACATCTATATCAACTATATGTATATCTATATATCTACATCTATTTATCTATGTAGATATATAGATATCTAGATATATTTGAGCTTTTAATCAAAATGATAATTCTGAACGGAAATGAGGCAGGAACTTGTATTAATGATAATATGCAGGAAGAGAGCTGAACACAATGTTTATATTTTCTTTCTTCACCATGGTTATAAAAAGCTTAAGCACACAAAACGTTTGAAATGCTATGCTGAAAAACAATAAAACTGGTCACATTTAGAGCCACTTAACCCACTCTGAAGTCAAGAAAGACTATCATTCTTAAACATGGAATATCCCTAGAACAAACATTCTGGAAGACGTTGTTAGGAGAGAACCTCATTAATTCTGAACATGACTTTGAATGTCCACGTCTGATCTGGAATCCCAGTGATGGCGATAAATCACGCTTCACCTCCCTTACCAGAAACTAACACAAATTTCAAAGTGACAAAGCTCAGACAATCTAAGGATCCTTCTAGTTCCCTTTCCAACTTCAATACTGGTTTTCCTATCTAGGGCTGAGCGGCAAAATGCTCAAACCAACCATCCTCGGCCTCAAGTCTGAAAGAAACTAAGGGATAAAATGAGTACCCTCTCCTGACAGAAAGAAAGGAAGCAAGGAAGGAAGAAAGGAAGAGAGGAAGAGAAGGAGGGAGAGAAGGAGGAACAGGGTCATGCCAGGGAAGGGGACTCCTAAAGGAAATCTCTGTAAAAGGAAACGTTTAGCTCAGTGGTAGGCATACTGCGGCTCGAGAGCCACATGCAGCTCTCGAGCTGCGGTTTGCTGCTCCCTTGACTAACGAGTTGGCTGACCACTGGTTTAGCTAACCCGCCACACTGGCACCAGCCGGCCTTGTCTCTTGTCGTCTGTCCCGAGGTGACACCTTGGCAGTGGCCTGGTTCAGAGGCTGTTTCCCTCCTTCCCAGCCTGGCAGCCTCCCCCCCCCCTCAGTTTCTCCCCTCCCCCCCACCCGCCATCCTACCCTGCCTCCAGAGTCCTTGCTCCCTGAAGGTACCATATTTTCTGGCGTATAAGACGACCTTTAACCCAGGAAAATCTTCTCAAAAGTCGGGGGTCTTCTTATAGGCCAGGTGTCATCTTATAGGGCAAGTATATCCCAAACTCTATATTTTAACTGGAAAAGTCGGGGGTCGTCTTATATGCCCAGTCGTCTTATACACCAGAAAATACGGGTAATTCTTCCGAGAGCCTAAAGCCGCCACCGGCACCGCAGGACACTGTGAACATCTGCGAATGTGTTTCTCAGCCAACAGGGTGTCTCTCCCACTCGGCCTCACCACCCGGACGAGAACGTCACTTTCCCCTGAAAAAGCCTCTGGAACTTTCTGCTTCGGCCACAGCCAAAGCAGAGCCCCTGCGTCAGGGAGGAGGGAGGATGAAGGGCACCTCGTCAGCAGAGAGGGGATCCACCAGCATGGCCACGGCCAGCAAAACACAAGGGGTCAGGCACCGCCTGCTCCAGCAGCCACCGCACACGGGGACCGGGGAGGGACCGAGTCCCCCGTGTACACCCAGGGACCACCCTGAGGGAACAGCTCGTGACAACCAGGCAGCCTCCACAGGGGATCAGGATGGGAATTACAGTGGTACCTCGAGATACGAGTGCCCTAACATACGAGATCTTTGAGATACGAGCCGTCGAGCGAGCAATTTTTGCTTTGAAATACGAGCAACAGTTGAGATAGGAGTCATCGTGCTGATCGGCCGGCTGCACACAACCCACCAGTTTACCTCGACTCGAGCATCTCAGTTTCCCAAGCCTCAAGGTTACAGAATGAATTAAACTCGTATCTCGAGGTAACCACTGTATTGAAGAGGGAACTAGGGCCACCACCTCCCAACACAGGCTTATCCGCAGACACTCCTTAAACCGCTGACTGGGTCTCAGGCTTAAAGTGGGCTGTGGCTGAAACCAGTGTGGCTCGGTGGATAGAGCGTCGGCCTGTGGACTAAATGGTCCCAGGTTCGATTCCAGTCAAGGGCATGTATATTGATTGAGGGCACATCCCCAGTGAAGGGTGTGAGAGAGGCAGCTGATCAATGTCTCTCTCATCCATGTTTCTAGCGCTCTATCCCTCTCCCTTCCTTCCTGTAAAAAATCAATAAACTATATTTTTAAAGTGGGTTGTGTAGTTAGTTAATTTCTCCTGACTTAGCAGGGTGGGGACAGTTTGAGCAAAAGAAACTGTGGTATTTTCCCTCGGGCATCTGAGTTGGGAATCTGAACGCTACCTGCAGGGATTTAAACGATTTTCAACGTGATGTGGAAGGACCGTTGCAGGAGCCTAATTCCGTGGACGGGGACTTTAAAACTTTTATTTTGCTGGCTTGAACCTTAAGTCTGATTTCTCTAAGCAGCAGCTTTATTTCTGATTTTTTTAATCAAAATTTCAACTGAATATCAGCATTTTCCTTCAATGCTCTAGTGTGAAGATTTTTTCCCTTTAGCAGGAATTGCGCTAACCATTCAACTATCTACCAGTGGAGGGAAGAGAAGTCCTCAGGGCAAAATAAACCCCACAGACAGGAGGAGCTGAACTCATTATATGCCCGTTCACGGGAAAAAAAAAAAAAAGATCCGAATAATAGAAGGAGACACGCAGTAAAGCTGTGCCACACCGAGAGGGTGGTGGTTTCACTCCAGCGCACTGCAAAGCTCTGGGAGAAGCAGAGGAGGCAGGTCCGGGTAGAGTTTCAGCCCCGGCATACGGAACTGATTACCTCCGCTCTCACAGCCGGCCTTGCTGGAGTGGCCTTCGGTTTGGGGCATGGATGACTCTGAACTATGTTGACACCAAATTAGCAGGGTTCCCCCCTTTTTATTATCTACGACACAAGAGCAGCCGTATCCCTCACCATCTCCTCGCGCCGAGGTCTTGGGGTCCTCGCTGCGAACTGTGGCGGTCCCCAAAAGCCTCCTGTCTGTCCACTCCCCACCAGGGTCAGTAAGGGTGCTCCCCTCCATACTAACTGTGCCTCTTTTATTTATTTTTTAATATATTTTTATTGATTTTTTACAGAGAGGAAGGGAGAGGGATAGAGAGCTGGAAACATCAATGAGAGAGAGACATCGATCAGCTGCCTCCTGCACGCCCTCCACTGGGGATGTGCCCGCCACCAAGGTACATGCCTGTGACTGGAATAGAACCTGGGACCTTTCAGTCCGCAGGCCGACGCTCTATCCCCTGAGCCACATTGGTTTGGGCGGTGCCTTTCAGCAGTGGAGGGTGAGCGGATAGCAGCCCGCTACAGCATCCGGCAGTGTCATCAGACAGGCCGGGGAGCCCGCAGCAAGCCCATGAGGGTGCACTCCTGGTCAAGGTATCCCCTTCCCTCTGGGTCTACATGTCTGTCCTCTGAGGGGAAGCAGATTTGATCCCTAGGAGCACGGGCCTCTGTGGCTCACACGCCGCCTTGCGCAGACTCTCACTGGCTGACGCTGGATTCGGTCTGGCAGATGGTGCTTCAGGGTGAAGGTCAATGGCACGGTGCTCCTGCCCCCCACTTCCAGGGCCTCCAGGCACTGAAGGCGTTGCACGCCTGGGATTATACAGTGGTACCTCAAGATATGAGTGCCCTAACATACAAGATTTTTGAGATATGAGCCATCGAGCGAGCGAGGGATTTTTGCTTTGAAATACGAGCAACAGTTGAGATAGGAGTCATCGCGGGGTCGGCCGGCTGCGTACGACCCACCCGTTTACCGAGACTGGAGCGTCTCATAGTTTCCCACGCCTCAAGGTTGTGGGACGAATTAACCTCGTATCTCGAGGTACCGCTGTATTTGCAATCCATATATCATATCTGATAAGACTCAGAGCCAGGATAAAGAGAGACTCTCCTACACCCATACAGAAGGAACTGGACAATAACATAGACAAAAGGCTCGAACGGGCACTCACCGAAGGCAGTAAACTCTGGAGGGGTCTCAGCATAGGGTCAGGGGAGTGACAGTGAACACCATGACGGAGAGACGCGACTTGACACCCACCGAGTGCCCACCACGTTCCCCGCTGGCCACGCCACACTGCACAGGCTGTGGAGCTGCCGGCCACTTCCAGGACTTCCGGGAGTGAAAATGGGCATCGCCAGTTGGGCGAACTGATTGGCACTTTCTCCCGAGGCCACATTTTATGAGCCAGGAATTCCACTCCTGGGAAAGCATCCTGTCTGTCCCCATCCAGATGTTCCCTGAAAGGCACCGGGAAGCATGTTCAGTAGCACTGCACGCGCACAGCCCAAACCAGGGCACAGTCCGCATGTCCTTCCCGAGCAGGATGAGTAGGTGCCTCGGGCTCCGGTCACACCATGACATCTGCTCCCACCACCTGTGCAGCAAGAAGAACAGAGAGGCGCTGCCTGGCCGAACCTGCCAGCAGGGCACCGTGCACAGAAGGCAGATGGACAGAGTCCCTTCTGGGTGAAGCCCAAGATCCAGCAAAACTGGCCTCTGGTCACAAAAAGCGCAGGGTGGCTTTGTCGGGGTGCAGGGAATGAGAAGGGGCACGAGGGATCCTGCAATGTTCTACTTCTTTTTAAAATATATATAGATCTTATTGATTTTTTATAGAGAGAAAGAGAGAGGGGATAGAGAGTTAGAAACATCAATGAGAGAGAGACATCGATCAGCTGCCTCCTGCACGCCCCCCCAGTGGGGATGTGCCTGCAACCCAGGTACATGCCCTTAACCAGAATTGAACCTGGGACCTTTCAGTCCGCAGGCCGACACTCTATCTACTGAACCACACTGGTTTTGGCTCATCTGTAAAATTTCAAAGTATATATTTAATTGATTTTTTACAGAGAGGAAGGGAGAGGGATCAAGAGTTAGAAACATCGATCAGCCGCCTCCTGCACGCGCCCCACTGGGGATGTGCCTACCACCAACGTATGTGCCCTTGACCAGAATCGAACCTGGGACCCTTCAGTCTGCAGATGCTCTATCCATTGAGCCACACCAGTTTCGGCTGTTCTACCTCTTGATCTGGGTGCCGGCTACAGGGGTGCATTCATCATGCTGACATTCACCGTGCGGACCCCTCACGGTGTGGGCACACCTCTGGGTGTATGTCGACTTTGACTTCGCCAAAGAGCGCGCTGTGAAAATAAAGGCCTGAGACCAGCCCCCTGATCGGAATGGTCCCGGCGCTAGCGCCCCGCAGCCCGGCTGGCCGCGCCCGTAAACCGCCCTCTGCCTGAGTGTAATGGCTTCTGTGTTTATGTGGCGCCTTTCCCGGGCGCAGATCAAAGGGCCGCCGCTTCGTAAAAGATAGCGGATCGGGCCCGGCGTATCGCGCGCGGCGAGGTCTGGGGGAAGAAAGGGGAGACGCTGAACTCGGGGACACATAAGCGAGCAGCCTTGTCGCCATAAAGCGGCCGTAAAACTGCATGTCAAAGGAATCGTAAACGTCAACGATTAAGAATGCATTTGTGTGAAATAACAGGCCCGCAGCTCCCGGCTGCGTGCCGGCTCTTGCTGTGGGGAGCACGGGGAGCAGGGCCGGCCTTCCCTGGAGGACTCAGCCCCCCAGGCACCAGGCCCTGAGGTTTCTGGGGTCCCTGGGCACCTCCTGCACAAAGCAGGACCTCGGCCCGCTCCCTGGTTCTGTGATCATGGAGAAACTGGGGAGCTCTGACACGGATTAAAAGGGGCTCTTTCCTCTTTGTGACACGCATGTCCTATGGCCGGACCTCTCAGAGGCACACACCCGATTATGTCACAGCTTCTGTGTCTCACGATGACACTCCACATGCATTTTCCTCCAGCTTCCATCCTAACCCCCCACCCCGGGAGAAATACACTGCCACCTGGAGTTTTCCCCGACCCGAGGTCACTCAGGGGACCTGAATGGGGTGATGGGGACCTTCTGAGCCAGCCCGGGAGATATTTCTGTGAGCCGGAGAGGGACCCCCTTAGCTTTGTGACTGGGGAACAGCTTACCGGACACCCCTCTGCAATCTCCATACAGGGGGATGGAGGAAAAGAAAAATAGATGGCCTTGAATCACTTTTTTTAAAAAAACACACATTATCTAATTGATTTTCTAGAGACAAAGGGAGAAGGATAGGGAGTCAGAAACATCAATGAGAGAGAGACATCCATCAGCTGCCTCCTGCACACTTCCTACTGGGGATGTGCCCGCAACCAAGGTACATGTCCTTGACCGGAATCAAACCTGGGAACTTTCAGTCTATAGGCCAACGCTCTATCTACTGAGCCAAACCGGTCGCAGCCCAAGTGAAGTCTTAATCAGTTAATGAAATGCCTGTAGAACGTGAGACTCACATATTTGACCTTCACCTTTCAGAGGACACTTGAATTTTCTTCCCATTTGGGCAGCTCTGTCCCGTTTGTGTTTTCTTTTGAGTCACCGATTCCGCAAAGATTTATTACATGCTTACTGGGCCCAGTGCTCATCTCTTCACAATGAATTTATTGATACCAAACACACTGGCGGTATTCCTTTCCAATGTAAATATCCAACAATAGAAAAGCAATGAAATATAGCATGACACATCCGCTCGGCAAAATATGATAGGCCTACTCACAAATAATGATCGCATCTCTAATAAGATTATGAAAGAGACTGGGGAAGTTAAAATAATATTGTTAAAAAGAAGCAAAGCTGAAAAGACCTGTGATGACAACGATGTAAAATTATGTACAGACAAAAGATGGGAAAGGGAAAAAAGGTTCTATATTCTTTTCTTTTTTTTAAATATATTTTATTGATTTTTTACAGAGAGGAAGGGAGAAGGATAGAAAGTCAGAAACATCAATGAGAGAGAGGCACCGATCAGCCGCCTCCTGCACACCCCACAGTGGAGATGTGCCCGCAAGCAAGGTACATGCCCCCAACCGGAATCAAACCTGGGACCTTTCAGTCTGCAAGCCGACGCTCTATCCACTGAGCCAAACCAGTCTCAGCAAAGGTACTAAATTCTGAATATATATATCCGTAAATATTCCAGAAAACCATACAGATGAGCAACTAAAACCATCTGAATCTGTGCCCGTAGCACAACTATCAGACAAAGAATACTACAAACTTCAAACTAAGTCCAGTAGGTGAATAAATACTGACCCAATTCAGAAGAACCAGTTCAGAAAAAAGGGGAGAAAAACAGGGTCCTTTGTGTGAAAAAAACAGACACAACAACTCCCAGAAAAAGAATCTCTCCCCAAAAGGGAAAATCTGAACAAGGTATGAGACATGGTACATTAAAACACTGGTTATTGGCAAATCAAAAGGGAGGAATTTAAAATCTGCAAAACACAGAGGTGGAAATCTTGGGAAAGTACCAATTCTGGAGGAAAAGAGATAACTTAGTAAAGAAAAATAAAGAAGAGCTGAAAATCAAGAGTACATTCCGTACTTCAAAAACAAGAAAATCATGATATCAGAAGGCATATCACCACCAAGAGAGAGGAAATTTTTAAGAAACTGTACTTCATCACCAAACAGAAGAGAAAGCTTTGGAATAAAGAAATCTCAGGTAGCCCAGCCAGCATGGCTCAGTGGTTGAGTGTGGACCTATGAACCAGGAGATCACAGTTCAAGTCCCAGTCCGGGCACAGGCCTGGATTGCAGGCTTGATCCCCAGTGTGGGGCTTGCAGGAGGCAGCCAATCAATGATTCTTTCTCATCATTGATGTTTCTATCTCTCTCTCCCTCTTCCTTTCTCTCTAAAATTAATAAAAAGATACTTAAAGAAAACAAATCTAAGGTATAATCTAAACCTTCACCTCCTCACCTCAGTCTACCAGTGACAGTTATTGCTAGTCCAAGAAAAAAAAAATTCAGTGAAGAGCAAACATCACAATACTCATTTAAAGTTCCATACGAAGAAAATAGGACATAAATATCACAACTTTTAGCTGATGAACATTCTTCACTCCAAAACAATAATAAAGTAGAAGAAAATGTCCCCACACCAATCTGCAGTAAAGAGCCTTAAATAAGCATTTAGAGATGGGGCAGTGGGGAGGGACCCAGGGAGACTCAGAGATTTTAAAACTCAAAAAATAAATGGTTAAAAAACAGTGGAGAAAAACATTTTTAAAAACAAAGTCATCTTAGAAATTATGACTGAATCACAATATGCCCAAGAGAAAATAGCTGTAATAAAAAATACTCAGGAAAGGCATAAAAACAATCATAAGAATAAAAACATAATAGAAAAACATATAACAGGAATCAGAGAGGAAGTGATTGAGGTGGATGATAATTTAAACAATCTAATATATGAATAATTGGAATCACTGAAAAATGAAAAACAAAATAATGGAATAGAACCAATATTTAAAACTATAATCCAAGAAAAATTTTCTGAGATAAAAACGACATATATTTACATCATTAATATAATTAAAGGGCCCATTGTGTATCCAGAAGGTCTCATTCAGAATAATCAACTTCAAGACAGAACCTACTAAGCCTAGTACCAGACTTTTAGAGGAAAAGGGGAAAAAATCCTCTGGACCTTCAAACATAATGACCAAGTCATTACAAAGAAAAGAAAAATCAGTTTGGTGTCAGATTTCTCCATAGTAACAACACAAAACAACACCATGTTCTGTACCAGTGGATCCCCAGTGTGAGGCATGCAGGAGGCAGCCCGTCAATGATTCTCTCTCATCATTGATGTCTCTCTCTCTCTCTCTTCATCTCCCTTGTTTTTGAAATCAATAAAAATAGATTTCAGTAACTTCAAGAGGTTTGAGGGAATGAGGAATAAATCAAGATCAAGTGGACCAAACATAAGGGTATAAAAGACACCAGCAAAACAATAATTATATTTAAAATGTTGATCTCTACACTTCGATAGAATATACATAGAAAGAACATTCACAAAAACGATCCTGTATTAGTTCACAAAGAAGACCTCAATATGTTCACAAAACAAAATAAAACAAATTCCAGTGCAATAGAAATTAGTAACAAATGTGTTCAAACAAATGGGCCTTTCTCTGTGGAAAGTCCAAGCTTCATGGCTTGTTGGTGGCACCCTCTAGCGATGCCCTTGCCCGATGGAAGGGGCCAGGAGCTTCTCAGGCCCTAATTCCATGCGTGCTTAGGCCTTATGACCTACTCACCTGCCAAGGACTCTACCTCCTATTCCTCCTATTACTGTTAGCCCATACTTTGGGGGTTGGGATTTCAACATATGAATTCAGCAGGGGTGTGGGGGTGGATGGAAGGGGGAGGGAGACAGACATTCGCTCTAGAGCAGTGGTTCTCAACCATTAGCAGGGTCACCTAAGACCATGGGAAAACACAGATATTTACATTATGATTCACTAACAGTAGCAAGATTACAGTGATGAAGTAGCAACGGAAATCATTTTATGGTTGGGGGTCACCACCACATGAGGAGCTGTCTTAAAGGGTCCACATCCATCCTCATTTCCTTGTGAGCATTGCATGTCATCGTGTGAAATGAATTCCTAAATGGATCAAGCACACATGTGTAAGGCATCCATGCATTGCAAGAGCCTGGTTCTCCCTCCGTACAAAATGAATTTAAATAAATGTGTCCCCTCTTTAGGAGTCGGAATGGTAGTCACCCATGGGGGGTGGGTGTCTGGGAAAGAACACCCACCATGCCTTATGTCAGCATGGTGCTGACATAAGGCGGCTTCTTGGCCCCGGGAACTGGGTGCCTGACTGGCTCACCAGGCCGGGGTTTGGGGGGGGGACGATTTTGCTTGCACTACTGGGGGTGCCACTACACTCATCAACTGTTACCCCGATGTTTGCAGAAACACAAACCAAACAAAGCATGTCGCCGAAACCTGGGTGGCTCAGTGGATAGAGCGTTGGCCTGTGGACTGAAAGGTCCCAGGTTGGATTCCGGTCAAGGGCATGTATCCTGGTTGCTGGCACATCCCCAGTAAGAGGCGTGCAGGAGGCAGCTGATCGATGTCTCATTAATGTTTCTGACTATCCCTCTCCCTTCCTCTCTGTAAAAAATCAATAAAATATATTTAAAAAAACAAATCATGTCGCCCACTAACCGGTCGGTAGTTTAAGGACCAGGGGCCCCTCGTGCCTCAGACCGAAGCCTTATCCCCTCCCCTCTCAGGCTGCCGTGGAAAGAAGGAAGACCAAGTGAGACACTCCACAAACGCGTGCTGTGTTCGTGGGGCTGTTCTCAGGGACGATGCGCTGCCCATGGGCTCTGTGCACGGCCTCGCAGGACCAGCGTGCCCACGGCCAGCATTCGCAGCGCTCTTCACGGCCGTCCGTGTGGGAGGAGCGGGGTTTCCACATGGAGAGACACAGCGGGAACTCCCCTGCCCCGCCCGGCTCCGGCCCCCAGTCCCCAGACGGATGATTTTGCAATAATGGCTTGCAGATGTGAGGGCGTTCGGAGCGCTAGGAAAACAGCAGGCCGGTCCCGGGCTGGGCAGCGCCGAGCGCAGAGTGGACACATAACACAGGCCTGTTATTCTCGGCGGGAGGCCGGCCTCGGGGCTCTCGGTCCCGTCTCCCGTCTCCTTTTGGGTTTCCACGGGGATGAAGTCGAAACGGGGATGTCTGTCTCCTTAAAGACAAACCCAGCTCGTGTTGGCCTTTTCATTAGTCACATTCTGGGCCCAAAAGACACGGAAAAGAGAATGGATCGTTTCTGCCTTCAGCCAGCTGAGAAGAGGGCAAGTTGTTGAAGGAAAGGGAGATGGAGGGGCAGGAAGCCACTTCCAACTGGATGGGGGCAGAGGAAACGGGGTGCCCTCTGAAGCAGGGTGGGAGGCGGGGAGTTCTGACAGGGGGGTACGGTGGGAGGGGAGGGGGGGCTACCGGCGTGGGACCTAGCCTCTCCCCATGGGTCTCGGCAAAATATTTAGCCTCCGTTAGCAACCGCCGGAACAGAAGACCCAATTGTGGCTTTCGGCGGTCGTGAAGAAAGAAAAGATCTTTCTTTTGAACTTCAAGGGCAAAGGACAGAGCTTGAAAAACACAGCCTTCTACGTGGGAAGAGAGCAGAGGTAGGAGGAAAGTGTTTGCTGGAGACACTAGGAGGCCCAGATCTCCCTGTGGAGCAGAATCTGGGGGACGGTGGGAAGGGGAGGGGGGACAATCCACGTAGAGGCCCATCTAGGGGGCATCTGTCCGCACTCGGTCAGGGAGAAGGTGACAGATGGTGAATAACCCGAATTGTCAATTAATTCCTGCTCAGGTGGCCGATGTGTGTCTTCAAGTCAGCATTTCAAGTCAGATAAGTAGATGGTCTAGGTACCTGGAAGCATCTCTCTGTTGCTTCAGACAACTTTGCTATGAATCAATGCTGCACACTCCAACATAAAAAAAAAAAAAAAAAGGAAACTCCTTTCTCATAAAGGAAGAAAAAAGTAACCCAGATGCAAAAAGACAACAAAGCAGAAACTCCAAAATTCAGAGGGAAAAAGTATTTTCACCTGGAATTCTATTGATGGGAAAAATACACTAAAAATGTATTAATCAAGTTCTCTTTCTATATGAATTATTAGAGGGTATCTTCTGAAAAATAAAAAACAAAAATAAATCTAAAACACAAATCTAAGACAAAAGGAAAATGTGGGATCTGAGGAAAAGCAATAAAGAAGTTAGAAAAACTCATCTGACAATGTAAAAGGAAGGGCGGAGTGAAAATATGAGGCAGGACAGAGGGAGAGGAAATGGACAAAAGGGAGCAAGCTTCCCATGAACCTTTGCAGTGGCCCTAGATAGTAACGTACAAAGTAAGACGTGTTAGAAACATAAGGAGCCCCAGCCAGTCTGGCTCAGTGGATAGAGAGTTGGTCTTCAGACTGAAGGGACCCAGGTTTGACTCCAGTCCAGGGCAAGTACCTGGGTGGCAGGTTCAATTCCCAGCTCCAGTCAGGGTGCGTGGGGAGGCAATCAGTCACTGTGTCTCTCTCCCATCGATGTTTCTCTCTGTGTCTCTCCCCCGTCTCCCACTCTCTCTAAAAATCAAACCGGTTTGGCTCAGTGGATAGAGTGTCGGCCTGCGGACTGAGGGGTCCCAGGTTCGATTCCTGTCAAGGGCATGTATCCTGGTTGCGGGCACATCCCCAGTAGGGAGCGTGCAGGAGGCGGCTGATCAATGTCTCTCTCATCGATGTTTCTAACTCTCTATCCCTCTCCCTTCCTCTCTGTGAAAAAAATCAATAAAATAATAAAAATCCATGGGAAAATGTCCTTGGGTGAGGATTAACCAAAAAGAAAAAGAAGGAGATAGGAACAGTCCAAAGTCATAGTGGAACACTTGAGCCCAATCAGCAGATCACACGGAGCAATCACAAGTAAAAACCTATAGAATATTTATTTCTTGGTGAGACCGGTACCTCAGGCAATTGTCGGGAAATTATGCCTGAGTAGAGGCATCACGTAAAAAACATTTTAATATCGGCATTAATTTTTTCCCTTCCCCTGAGTCATCCCCATCTGTAACAAAAACCCCTGCTGCTAGTCCTTCCAGATTCTAAAAACCTCGTCTCGGAAGCATCCCGAGTGGTGGGAGCTGATTGCGCTGGAAGCAGAGGGACACGCGTTGTTCTCCTCTGTGTTCGCTGGGACTTTTCCACCCTCGGAGAGCGTTACAAATCCCTCCTGCCGAAACACGCTCGGCACAAAACATTCCAAGCTGATTTTTAAAAGAGACGCATTTTCAACAGAATTATTCAGAGAGCGGAAAACAAAGTGATGGACAATAATATTCCAGAGAAATGCTTTCCAAAAAGAACTAGAGCCGAAACTGGTTTGGCTCAGTGGATAGAGCGTCGGCCTGTGGACTGAAGGGCCCCAGGTTCCATCCTGGTCAAGGGCATGTACCTTGGTTGCGGGCACATCCCCAGTAGGGGGCGTGCAGGAGGCGGCTGGTCGATGTCTCTCTCTCATCGATGTTTTTGCTCTCTATCCCTCTCCCTTCCTCTCTGTAAAATAAAAAAAATCAAGATATATTTTTTAAAAAGAACTAGATATAATAATATGGTGAATGTAGAAATGTGGGGGTGGCTCTTCTCCTTTGCCGGTGGGAGTGGGATTGTTGGGGTACCACAGGAATAGAGATTTCCAGAAGCCCCCCGGGGAGGAAGAGAGGTGGTGGAAGCTTTATTTGTGGGGAGTGACAGCCCTCTGCTTCCAAGTCTCACCTCCCTTCACGGAGGCAGCCCAAACCGTGCTCAGAGCAATGTTATCCTCTTAACAAAGGACCAGAAAACAGACTATTGGAGACCGGTCAGAGACAAAGATCAAAATCAATGGGTGGGAAAAAGCCCGTGAATTCCCTCTCGTTCCATGTCTCCTCATCTCTGCTCTCTCCGGGGAGGGTGGTTCCAGAGACGGTGGTGTGGCTGTTGCTGGCGGCTGGGCCTGTCTCTGCTGCTCTGCCGTCTGCCATCCCTCCGGGAGCTGAAGGACACCGTTTTCCTTCCCCGCAGCCTAAGCTGTTCCCGCCGCCACATGGGGTTCCCTGTTCAGTGTGGTTTTAGCTGTCTGCCTCTATGGGGAGCGTTACCTAACTCCACCTTGGCGCCCCCGCTCAGCCCCCCACCCAGTGCCCTGGCTGCCTCCCCACAGTCTGCCCACCGCCCCCTGGAGTCTGGCCAGATTTGCACAGGGGCACTTGTCCCTGTGGCTCTGCTATCGTGTGTGTGGCGGGGTTTTGTTTTTACAGATCACCCCGCGGCCCCTTTACACGCCCGCAGTGACCCTGCTGTGGGCATGACCTGAGATCAGACCCAACCATGGGCGTTAATTCCAGGCAGGTTCCAGCCTCTGCAGTTCGCTCCAACCAGCCTGAGTGACATCGAGCTCAATCGCGGTGTCTCTGTGCTTTGAAAAAAGTGTCTTTTCAGAGCTGTTCTCCACCTGCATTTTAGAGCCAAAAAGCATGGACAGGACCGTCATCTGGCGACGCATTAGGTAGCTCCGTGTTTCCTCGCTGTCCTTTGCTGAAGGGATGGTTCAAAGGTCCCTTACACCTCTTTCTCCTGCAGCTGGGATCTTAGTAGGGGCTTTATTGTGACATTTTCGAGGTGGGGCCTGGCAGTGAATGTGTTCTGCAGCTCAGGCAACCAAATGCAGGCGCCTTCCCCCCTGGAGGGGGTTGTGGGGGGGGGTGGAGCCTGACCCCCGGGTGAGGGCATCCGTGCTTCTGGGACAGAACCCGGCTTCAGAGGGACTGGAGAGCCGCAGGCAGCCCCAGCGCCGGGATCTTTCCAGAGAGAAGCGGCAGAGAGGCAGTGCGCACTGGTCACGGCTTCCACAGGTCGGGGGGGCAACAGGGAGGAGACACTGCCCCCCTCTCCCCACTCTTGTCGCCTCTCATTAGCGTCCTGCTCCCCGCCCGGCAGCACAGGACCCGCCTCTGCAGTCGCAGCCTGATTCGCAGGCGGATCTCTTCCCTCGACGTGAAATCAATCCCTTTCTGCTGGGAGGGCAATTTGCTCCACGCAGCCCCAATTAGCAGCTGGGGTTCCCCACGCCCCCTCCCCCACACAGCATGGCCACTGGGGATCCCTCTAATAACCCCATCACCGGGCACCAGGCCAAGCACGTCTGCGCATCAGGATGGCACCGTGGCGGGCCCACGTCCTGGCGGGGTTCTCTGCAAACGTGCTCCCCTCTCTTACGGGCATTTCCCCGCCGCCTGACACTCCAGGCTGCCTTCCGTGTGAAGGAAAAGGGAGGCATCTTTTCGGGGGGAAGGGGCTCCTGATGGGGGCGGGGCGAATCTGGGCCACCCTTGGGGAGATGCCGGGCTCCAAGGCCCGGCCACCTGTCTACACGCACCTCGAGAGCCAGGCGCCCACCGGTGCAGGTGCGGCTTCTCTGCCCCCCTTCCTCCTTCCCATCCCCCCACACACAGCACCCCTCAGCCTGCTCTGTGCTGGGAAAGGCGCCAGTTGCAGAGGGAGGACACGGCCCTTCCGAGGTCGGGGCGCCAGAGGCTCCCCCAGATGGACACGCAGCTCAGCCCCCAGCGAGGAAGATGCTGGGAGGAGAGGCTCGTGGTCCTCAGGCCGGAAGGGGAGGGTGAGGGGGCCTGTCTGCCCGCCTCTGAGGAGTCCGCCCGGTTGCTCTCCGCCCTCGCTGTGCACCCCGCGCCCGCCTGCTTCTCTGCGGCCTCACCCGCAGCCCGTGCCGCCTGCTCCTGCCCGTGGTCCGTCTTTGCCTGGTGCCTGCTGCTCTCCCGAGCACCCCCTCTGCAACCAGATGACGTCCCCGTGTCTCACAGGGGTCGCGTCACCCATGTCCCCTCCGCATCACCCGCCAGAGCCATCGCTAGCTTCCCCGAGATCCTTCAGCTGAAGCCTGGCCCCTCCACTGGCCTGTCACCCCGAGGGCAGGGCCGGGGCTTCTTCTGGCTCCCGATGCATCCCTACCAGAGGCAGAGCGCACCCCGCGTTTGTGGGATGAATGCCGAATAACTGAATGAATGAGTGAATGAATAAGTGAATGAATGAATGAATGAGTGAGTCAGTGAGTGAGTGAATGAATGAATGAGTGAGTGAGTCAATGAGTGAGTGAGGGAGGGAGGGAGTACAGAAGGCGTGGGGGCCTACGCCCAGGAAGTACCCCGTGGCCGAAGGAGAGGGTGTTGGTGGCGGGAGGGGGGGTAGGGAGCTGGGAGAGAAGCCAGAGACACTCAAGAAGGTGCCGGGTCACGAGGGACTGGCATTGGAACTGGATCCTGAAAGCTGGGGGACCCGCTGCCGGAGAGGAGGGAGCAGGCAGCCTCCTGCAAAGGGGGACACGGGAGGCCTAAGGGCTAGAGCAGTGGGGCCGAGGGGACCCCTGAGCCCAGAACCCACAGACTCGGGGGGGAAGGGCGGAAGCACCACTTTAGTAAACCCGACTGCGCCCGCTCGCCAGGCAGTAAACGCAGCTTTGCTGAACCGTAATGACATTCACGCTTCCGTTTTCACCCCCAAACCTTCCCTAGAAGATTCTTCCGCTCTGGATCTTAAAAACCAACCACCACAAAAACACAGCCGCTGAGCTCACACGTTTTCAGGTTCTCCGACCTACCTTTTTCACCTCTGTATCGTTTGTCCTATTCCAATTGGAATCAAATCCTCCGAATCCGTACACATTAAACGGGTTTACGTTTGTTTCACGAATCGGTTTTCATATAGATCTGATCTGCTCTGCTTATGCCTCAGCCGTTCATTTCTGTGGGTTTTAATCATTATCTGGCAAGGGACTCCTCAGAGGTAATTAAAAGCAGCTAATCCCATCCGAACGCTAAGTGGAAAGTCTTATGGACCCGTGGCACATTCCCAGAAAATAAAAGTAAAAAAAGCAAACAGCATCAATGCAACAAGCGTACTCGGTCTCACAGAAGAGAATTCGGATTGTCTACCAGGCCCGGAATCTAAACCGGCGAACGGCGCAGGCTCAGCTCTGAAATCAGCCTTTTCAAGTCTCTGAACATCTCCCAGCAGCGAACTATAGAGGCGCTCGGAGGAGGGACCGCAGTAGCAAGTGCAGTTGCTGAAGCGTGATTTGCTGATCTCGGGAGAGAGATGATGTTTAGTTCAGGGAGAGTCTGTCGGCCACATGGTTTCACAGAAAAGGCATTTGAATATTCAACAGGATGTGTCGCCAGGAGGCGTCACCCGGAGGCTGAGCACATCGTTTCTGATCAGGTTTGAAGGCAGCGAAAGAAAAAGAAGCAGGACGGGACCCTCTGAGCTCCAGGGATGCAGCCAGTACCCGGGGAAGCGTCTCACCGCAGCTCAGCCGGTCAGCACTGGCTGGGGCTGGTGTGTCCCTCAGATGCCCAGACCGGGGGTCAGCAAGAGCAGCCCCGGTCCGGTCTCATCCACCATTGCATGCTCACACACACAGTGGGCACCTCACCACTGCATGCTCACACATGTTGGGCACCCACCCCTGCATGCTCACACACGCTGGGCACCCACCACCGCATGCTCACACACGCTGGGCACCCACCCCTGCATGCTCACACACAGTGGGCACCCACTGCCGCTCTGAGTGCTTCCTTCCATTGCACTCTCCACCGTTTGCTGCCTGCTCACAGTGTGTTACCGGGTCTTTGCATTTGTCTTGTGTCCTGTCACTGTTACACGCACATATCCTAGTAGCTGCTCCTGACTAGTTGATTGTCTGTGAATGAAACGTTTTATTTATTCCTTTCCAGTTTCTGTGCCTCCACTCCCCCATCCCCACCCCCACGTGCTGTTATTGGCCTCCCTGTGCCGGAGGGGCCTCCAGCGTTATGTCAAAGAGAGAAGGCGAGAGAGACACCCCTCACCTGACCCCACTCTTTAAAGAAAAGCCTGTCTTTCGCCAGCACGTGGAAGGTTAGCTGTGGGTTTTTCACAGATGCCTTTTATTTGTTTTTTATAAAATATATTTTATTGATTTTATTTTTTTACAGAGAGGAAGGGAGAGGGATAGAGAGTTAGAAACAACGATCAGCCGCCTCCTGCACAGCTCCTATTGGGGGTGTGCCCGCAACCAGGATACATGCCCTTGACCGGAATCGAACCTGGGACCTTTCAGTCCGCAGGCCGACGCTCTAGCCACTGAGCCGAACCGGTTTTGGCCACCGATGCCTTTTATCGTGTTGCGAAGGTTCCTTTCTAGCGCCAGTTGCTGAGGTTTTTAAACCAGTAACAGGTATTGAATTTTATCAGATACTACTACTGCGATACTCGTGTGGTTTTTCTCCGGTGTCCTGGTAACATGGTGAATTACCTTGACTGGTTTTTACATGTTCAACCCATTTACGTTTCGCACAGCCCACTGCTTATGTGCATCCATCTGCTCTATCACAGCTGGGCTCTGGTTGGTGATGTCTTAGTTAAGACTCTGCATCTCTAGTCATGAGGGACATTGGTCTCCACGTCTTCATCCTTTTTCTGTTCTCATCTGTCTGCCTGTTTTTTATAAATAGTGTTTTTGTCCAGGTTGGTGTCGGGATAATGCTGGCTTCAGAAAAACAGGCTGGCAATGACTCCCTCCACCGGTTTTCTTGGAGTCTGTGTATGATTGCTATTGTTTCTGCATTAAATGTTGGATAGGACACCCCAGTGAATTCATTATCTGAGATTTTCAATCATGAGTTCAATTTTTTAAAGATATTGGGTTATTCAAATTTTCTACTTTTCTTGTGTCGCTTGTTGTAATTTTCAAAGAAAGCATCCATTCCAGTTGCACGTTTATTGGCGGAGGCTGGTCCTCAGATGCCCTCGTTATCTTTTTTAGGATCTGGAGTCGTCCTCTCTCTCGTTCCTCTTGCTGAGAATTTGTGACTTTTTCCTTTTTCATCGTCCATTTTGTTGATGTTTTTTTTTTATTTTTTTTACAGAGAGGAAGGGAGAGGAATAGAAAGTCAGAAACATCGATGAGAGAGACATCGATCAGCCGCCTCCTGCACGCCCCCCACTGGGGATGTGCCCACCACCAAGGTACATGCCCTTGACTGGAATCGAACCTGGAACCTTTCAGTCCGAAGGCCGACGCTCTATCCACTGAGCCACACCGGTTTCGGCCATTTTGTTGATGTTTTAACAAAGAAGAGCTTTGGCTTTGTCTGTTGTTTGTTCTGTTATTCTATTTCATTGATTTCTACTCTTCCTATTGTCTTCCTCTGGTTTAATTCCCCCTTACTTTTCTAATTAAAGTAGAAATTTAGATCATTGATTTCAGACATTTCTCTTTGTCCAATGCAAACGTTTAAAGCTATAGTTTTCTCTCTAGGCACTGCATTACGTTCATCCCACAAAGTGTGATATATTCTTTGTCATTCGATTCAAAATATTTTCTAAGTTCTCTTGTGATTTCTTCTTTGACCCAGGCATTACTTAGAAGTATGTTGTTTAATATCTACATATATAGAATTTTCCCATTATCTTTTTATATTGATTTGTGTTTAATTCTCTTGTCATCAGAGAACATATTTTAAATGAGTTCAATGCTTTTAATTTACTGAGACTTATTTTATGGCCAAGTATATAGGGTCTACCTAGGTGAATATCCCATGAGCACTTAAAAATAATGGGTGATGTAGTCTTGATTAGGTTGATGAGGTTGCTCATGCTTCTTATATTCTTATTAATTTTCTGTTTGCTCTCCAGTCAGTTACTGGGAGCGGATTGATGAAATCTCTACATTTTAATGGTAGGCCTATTTTTTTTTCTTTCAGTTCCGTTGGGTTTGGGAGCTCCACGTGCAGATGCATGCACATTTAAGAAAGTTATGTCATCTTAATGTATGGTTCTTTTACCATTATAAAATAGCCATCTTTACCTCTGCTAATCTTCTTCGTTTTAAAGTCTATTTTGTCTGACATTAATAAAGGCTTTCCAACTTTCAGTATATGATTAATACTTTTGTAGTATATCTTTTTCCTCCATTTATCTTTGTCCTAAATGTGTCTTTTTATATTAAATTTTTATATCTTGTAGATAGTACTTGGTTAGATCTTTTTTTTTTTTAATCTGAATAAAATCTCACACTAAGTATAATCATCAATATAGTTGAGTGTACATCTATCCCCTTGTATGCACGCATATAAGCCTAACCAATGGACACAGACAACAGGGGGTGGGGGCATAAATGGGAGGGGGGGTACTAGGGGAATACGGACACATGTGTAATACCTGAACCAATAAAGAAATTAAAAAAAAAAAAAGAGCTAAGGATCCTGCTGGGACACCAGTCATCCTAAAGCAGGGCCCACGGGAGCAGGATTTTGAAAGGATTCTGGAGTGTCTGTCACTTGGGTGATTGTCCCCAGGTTGAAGGGGCTGAGGGAAACCCGGGAGGCATTTCATGCAAATGCGACATTTACATGCAATCTCCACGAGACAGGAGAGCAGAAGAGAACACAGCTCCGCTGAGGAGGACACAGCGGCGCCTGCGCAGCACAGACCCAGCCCGGGCACGGCTCAGCCTGGCACCGAGAGGAGAGGAGAGGCGAGGGCGTTCACTAGACCCCCAGGCGGCACCAAAGGCCCAGACCGCAAAGAGAGGGGCACACATCTGGCGACTTAGAATTGTAAGTTTTCTATTAAAAACAAATCCAGAAACAAGATGAAAAGACGAGTGAAGAACTGAAAACAAAGCCCATGCCATACTCTATCAAACAAAGATTAATATTATTTCAAAACACCGTTATACAGATCAACAAGGCGCTCATTATCGCCACCACAAATCGCCCCAGAAAAGAAAGGAAGACGTGAACAGGCAACTCAGCAAAGGAGAAACAGAAATGGCAAAGAGGTAAAGCTTTAAAACGGCAGCCACGTTAGAAATCAAAGAAGCATCGCAACCGTGGGCTACAAGCCTCTAGTGGTAAACTGTATTGTATGTAGCCCCACCACCGGTCTGTACATCTGGGGGAAGGGGTTTCTGGATTAAAATCCCAGGTCTCCCACACACTGACAGTGGAATTCTGGGTATATTATTTAGCCTCGGTTAACCTCAGAGCTCTTGTTTGTAAAATACAGGTAACACCACCGCCATCACAGTGATGCTATGAGGAGTGGGGGTTTTTTGTTTTTTTTTTAATTATATTTTATTGATTTTTTACAGAGAGGAAGGGAGAGAGAGAAAAAGTCAGAAACATCGATGAGAGAGAGACATCGATCAGCTGCCTCCTGCACGCCCCACAGTGGAGATGTGCCCGCAAGCAAGGTACATGCCCCCGACCGGAATCGAACCTGGGACCTTTCAGTCCGCAAGCTGATGCTCTATCCACTGAGCCAAACCGGTTTCGGCAACAAGGAGTGTTTTGAATAGTGCATACGAAGCACCCACCAGTAGTCCGCATTCAGTAGGTGTCTGCTCTTTCATTAGACCTACCCTCATGTGCTGGGTAACCATGAGACTATCTGGCTAATCAGAAACTGGATCTGACTTGTGCCAGCTTGCGGAGTTACTCCAAGATTATGTACACACGCACACACGCACACACACACACACACACACACACACGCACACACACAAAAGAGATAAAGTGTTATTGAAGCTGAAATACTAGCATCAAAATAATGAGAACTGACAAATATTTGGGTCTTCGTTAAAAGACAGATCTGCAACTTACATTCAGGAGTTTATCAAAAGGTACTTTCAAGTCGCGAATCAAATTATTTTATCCTTTTAGAACTGATATTTGAAATGTGATCATGTTGAAAAGGTTAATAAGTCACTTCTTTCCTTGGGAAACACAGCAGATCTATTTTTAAATATGTGCAAGATGCATATACTGGGAGTTCTGCATTGCAGTGATTCAAATGAAAAGTAAAATTATGAAGGCTGCGCTAATAGGCTTAAGATACTAATAATGATTTCCAGGAAAACGTTTTACAAATATACTTTCTTAACATACAAGCTCTCAGTATCCCATGTAATTGTAGCAACAAACGTCACTTTACATCCCCAAACCCTCGGGACTTACCTTCGTAGCCTCAGAGCCCAGCAACCAGGAGACGCACGGAAAACCGTGGAGGAGGGACGGACAGAGACAGAAGCCACTGCCCTCGTGCGCTGAAAGTCTCCACATCGGACAGCACGCGTGAGGCTTATAAAGTGAGAAATAAAGGAGAAAATCAAAGGACGAAGGGAAAGCACTGGTGGAGGGGGCTGGTGGAGGTGAAGAAAGACCGGTCCACGCCAAGGAACACGGAAACAGAGAAAAAGACACGGAGGTAAAGGAAGTCAGAACCCGGCACGTGACTCAGAGAAACAGGAAGACAGGAAACGGAAGTGAGCACGGGGGCAGGTGCCCGTACCACGTGGCCAGGGAACCAGATCAGAGAAACACGCGTTTAAGAAGCGATGCGCTTCTCTTGCATCTTTTCTGCAAGGAAACCGCTAACGGCGGCCAGAGGGCTGCGTTTTGGCAGCTCTGGGGGTGCCGACAGCCCGGACACCCCACCGGCCCCCCGGGCTGGGTGATATTCACCCAGTGGCTGACTCTGGCCCAAGGTCTAGAAGTTGCCCACTAACACACTTGACAATGAAAAGTATGACGTATTCTACAGCGTATCCTATCGAAGAAGGCTGGAAATAGTACATAATACATTTTCTGCAGTTTGCGACGTTTCACAGGAGAAACACCATGGATCATCCCACCCCCCCTCCCTCTCTCCCCGTACTCCCTCTTTCCCCCTCCTCCCCACCTCCCTGTGCTGCTGAGTGGCCTTCCAAACAGCAGACACACTTGGTTTCAATGAATCCATCAGTCTTGCAATTCTCCTTTTACTTGAAATCGGCCAAGCCTCTTTTCCTTTTGACACATAAAAACCTAACATTTTAACTGTAATAAAGTGGGGGTCCCCTGGATGTTTAAAAAGGTTCACCCATTGGGGTAATGAAGAGGGTACTCGTGAACTTGCTTCCTTAAAAACATTTTTTTAAAATATATTTTATTGATTTTTTATACACAGGGAGAGAGATAGTCAAAAACATCAGTGAGAGAGAAACATCCATCAGCCACCCCCTGCACAATCCCCAATGGGGATGTGCCCGCAACCAAGGTATGTGCCCTTGACCGGAATCGAACCCAGGACCTTTCAGTCCGCAGGCCGACGCTCTATCCACTGAGCCATACCGGTTTCGGCCCTTGAAAACATTTTAACATATTTATAACAGAAGAAAACTTACCTTCTTCTGCTTTTCGCGTCAGAGAGTCAATCCTACGGGAGTTCTTGGTTTATTCATAAAACAATCCTGTTCGGGTCTTACCGTGGAGCAGCTAAATTTTCGACTCCTCCTCCCTTTCTTTCCTCTGAAGAAATTAAGGAGAGGACTCACCAGGTAAGTCTCTGATTATAAACCAAACCCAAGCTGTTGTTTGACAATGCGATGTTTTATTAAACGTGATACAGGTACTATACAAGGATTCTGAAAAATAACGGTTATCAAATGATGTCGGATCTAGGTCTCTGCATTACAAAGTCCGTCCCAGAAAGATGCCGGGTCCCTGCCTCCTGCGGCTGGGAGCCCCCGGATGACCAAGCAGCAGCGACCTCTCCTGGCGGGACAAGTGGCAGTGGGCTCGCCCTTCAAAATCAAAGTCCGGGCCCCCTGTCCGCACAGTGCCAGGGCCAGCCAGCTGAGCTGGCGGGAGCACCGGGGCCGGCCCCGCGTCCGTGCTGGGCACGAGGTCCACACAGCGATGGCCCGGGGCAAGCCTTCTCCCCCTCGACCGGCCAAGTCCACGCGAACTACTCCGAGACGCCTTGCGGGGGTGCGGCTTCTAGAAAAGAGAGGGCGACAGAGAGGAAAGGTCTGAATGGAGCAGGTCACGCGTGGTGTCTGCCGGCCGCAAGTGGGACACGCTTGGACTACATACTGAAAGGAATGCACACATGATCAAAGCGAGCTGGGCCAAGGGGGAGGAGGAGGAGGGAGAAAAGGAGCAGCTTGGCGGACTGGCCCGGGGCACAAGCTGGCAGGTGCCGAGGCCCCTGACCTGTGGCAGGTGCAGGCCCCTCTCTTACCAGGCGAGGGCGGCTCCGCTGGGCGCGGCTGGTGGCCGCCGAACAGTGCAGTGGCGTCTTGTTCCGGTGGCCGCTCCTCCAGCTCTGACTCCGGAATCGGAGCGCAGCCGCCTGCTTGGGAAATACAAACCGCGCGCTCAGAGCCGGCTCGGAAAAAGCGCGCCCATCAAACACAGAACAGATGATGTGGCAACCGCGTTCAGGAGCGGATCAGGAAGAATCATCGTCCTGTGTGTCTCTCTTCGGTGAAAACACCGGGAACGAGTTATTGCCCCCAAAACATATTACAGTGGTACCTCAAGATACGAGTTTAATTCATTCCGTAACCTTGAGGCGTGGGAAATTATGAGACGCACGAGTCTCGGTAAACTGGTGGGTCGTGTGCAGCCGGCCGATCCGCGCGATGACTCCTATCTCAACTGTTGCTCGTATTTCAAAGCAAAAATCGCTCGCTCGACGGCTCGTGTCTCAAAAATCTCGTATGTTAGGGCACTCGTATCTCGAGGTACCACTGTATACTGACAGCCGATCGCTTAGCGACAGCAGCAAAGGTGTTGCCTTTAAGCTTTCCTTCCCGAAGCCAGAAAGGACAAGGCCTGGTGCGGATGGGACAGCCAGACGGTAACGCACTTCAGCAGCGTCCCCTCCAGCGCCAGAAGCTGCGACAGGAGGGCCACTGACCACCGGGGACGAACCCTCCCTGGGGCCAAGAGGAAGGCTGCGGCCACGTGGGCGGGCCTCTAGAAGCTGATTCTATCCTGACACCCAGCACCTGCCAGGACAGACGCAGACGACTACTAGTTCAAGAGCAAAGCCACACACTGCACGTGGGAGCTTTCCATCCCACGTCAGCTCCAAGGGGATGGGAGCACGGGCTGGCAGCCACTGGGTGTAGGCACCTCACTCCCCAAACCAAGTCCTGCATGGGAAACTCGCGAGAATTTCTGACGCTGCCTGCCCTTCGGTGACCAATCTGCCATCGCTTCCCGGAGGCATACGGCATGCTGCAGGCCGCACAGGTTTGCCCCCAGCCAGTGTTCCTGTGAATGAAGTGTGATTTTTTTTCACTGAGGCTTTTCACATACCGACCCAAAGCCTCACACTCAAGCTGAGCTTTACAGGTGAGGGGATTTAGGAAGAAAGATGGGGGAGCGAAGGGAGGGGAGGAGGGAGGTCAGCCGCATTCAAATGAGAGGAAGTGGCAGGACCCCAGGTCTGAAGAAAAGCATTCCTCTGCGTCGTCTCTGAGAAAGAAATGGATGTCGAGGAAAACGCGAAAGCAAAGAATTTGCACATGCGTGAAAGCAGCATCCGCGTTAGCATTACCCATCAGGGCAACGGAGCTGGCCCTGCTGTCTCTGCAACCGGCAAGAACCGGGAAGAACCGGGCGTATTTTTTACGTCGAATTGATTGGGTGATGTTGGTTCACAAAGGCATCGGTGTTTTACCAGGCTTATTTTTAATCTCTTTCCCAAGCCTGTAGATCCTGGTAACGATAATGATCATAACTATGTGCTTTCTCAATGCTACAGTCACGTGCCCACATCTTCCTCATCTCCACTTCCACCCCACCCTGTACTTGGCTGTGCTTGGAGCCATTCCGGCCTTCACGGGGGGGGGGGGGGGCAGCTTTCCAGTCCCCACACTCAGCAAAGCAGAAAGAAATGCCTTCTGCCTAGTCTCAGCTTCCCACATAGGATACAGTTATTCTACGTTCTTTTTCATTCCAATCTACGACTTTCCTTCTTCCGGTATTTACAGATGCCGTGCTGGCCACACTGACAGTAGCTGGTCCACTGATGAGAGATACTGAATGCTTCGCCACAGACGGGCGGGGTGAAGGTCACTGTGAGAGTGGCCAGCGTGAGGCCTGGGGAACGTTTGGGGGTTCAAGTCCATGGCCTCATACCCAGCTTTGATCCCCCCACACAGGGCGAGAGCGTAAAACGTGTTCAAGACGACGCGTGTACCCCTGTCTGAAAATATTTCCATTTCACACCTCACAGCGGAGACCGTGTGTGAATAAAAGGGCGTCTAATATAGTTTAAGAGGTCTAGCATGTGTCTCAACAAGTTTTAAACGCCCCATAAAGGCTGAATACTGAGTCCCCTGGGGGGGGGGGGGAGGGCTCCAGCCGGAGAGTCTGGGTTTCACAGAGAGAGGGTGCTCTCGGCAGTAAGATGTTTCCGCCTTTTGGGGGGTGATAGGGGTCCCCGAGTTTTTCAGCTGGACGACCGCGTAAGCTGAGGGCCACTCGGCTCAGAGGCTTAAGAACCACAGAAACGGAGCTGCATTCATCCGTCCAGTAATGATGCAAACAGAGCGATCCACGCAGGAAAGGAGTCCTGTTTACCACGAGGCCAGCGCAGTCCGTAAACCCCGGGCTGGAACGGGTCCAGGGCAGGAATGTCTCCAGATGTCAGCGTGTAAACAGGCCGCCGAAAGCGCGTTCCCCGATTAATTGTTGGCAGGGGCGGTCTCTGCACGGCCCTGGCCCCCACCACCACGTGCAGGTGGACCGTCCGTTGCCTGGGCGACAGAACGTGACCGCTGAGGATGCAGGGCCCTCGGGGAGGCGCTGTGGGTCGGCCTGGCTGCGTTTGGTAAGGAGAGAAGGCACCGGAGAGGACCACCACCAGGACCTCGGAAGGAAATGGGAATGACCCTATTACAGTGGTACCTCAAGATACGAGCGCCCTAACATCCGAGATTTTTGAGATACGAGCGGTTGAGCGAGCGATTTTTGCTTTGAAATACGAGCAACAGTTGAGATAGGAGTCATCGCGTGGATCGGCCGGCTGCACACGACCCACCAGTTTACCGAGACTATGGGGTCTCATAGTTTCCCACGTCTCAAGGTTACGAAAGAATTAAACTCGTATCTTGAGGCACCACTGTACTTGCATCACATCTGTCTTCCTAACACTTCGTTCTTAACCCGCATCATTTAAAAAATAGCACATTAGCCGAAAACAGTTTGGTTCAGTGGATAGAGCGTCGGCCTGCGGACTGAAAGATCCCAGGTTCGATTCCGGTCAAGGGCATTTACCTTGGTTTCGGGCACATCCTCAGTGGGGGATGTGCAGGAGGCAGCTGATGAGTGTCTCTCTCTCATCGATGTTTCTAACTCTCTATCCCTCTCCCTTCCTGTCTGTAAAAGATCAATAAAACATATTTTTAAAAAAAAAATAGCACATGAAACAATGTCACATTTGGCAGAAAAGGGACATGTGCACGAGATGAGAGACTCGCCCACTGACCATGGGACACCCTGAAAGGGGGACGGGCATGGCGAGTATCACTGTGTCTTAAGCAACGTCACACGCCCTGGCCTTGGTTTCCTTTCCTCTGAACGGCGGGAAATGTCGCATTGACTTTATGAGGGCTGGAGGTGAAACCAGCTAATGCCAGCCAGACAGTGAACACAGAGCCGTGCCCACAGTAAGCCCCCTGAAACTTCAGCTATTATTCCCAGCGCTAACCCCCACCACGTGTTAGCGATTACAGCTAGCCGGTCACACATGCACTTACACCCGACACCCCATCCAAACACTCGGGGAGACGCTGAGGACACGTCAGCAGACCGGCGGTGGCATGTCCCCAGTCACCCCCAAACAGAGCGCGCACATTCGTCTTCAGATGAAATCGCTGATGACCTGCGATCGCAGATAACACCCTTCTGAGGTCCCAAGAGGCGTTTTTAAAAGGCTCGAATGCCGACGATGGCGACCAGACACCAAATCCCAGATGCTGCTTTCTATTTCCCAGCAGCCCCGTTACCACGGAGAGGCGCAAACCCGCGGGGCGACGCGACATAAGTGGACGGAACATTAGGATAAAAGGGTGCAGCGGCGGCGGCGGGTTTGCTTTCTCCTGGGAAACGGAAATGGCCAGCGGATGAACCTTCGGGAGGAAGTCTGCTGACCCGGCGTTACTAAACACAGGAGGAGCGGGGAACAGAGCGCCGCGTTAAACGCACGCCCGGAGGAAGCGAGCGCCAATTACTTTTATATGGCTTTAATTCTCCCCGAGAGCGCTTTACGGGCGTTGGCACGTCCTCCTGGAAAAGGGGGGGCTTATTAGTGAGGGATTCGGTGGCAAGCGGTGGCCAGTGCTCGGAGAATGAATGCTCAACAAAGAATCATGTAGCTCAGGCCTCCTCTCTAATGATACCGACGTGGTGAGGATCCCTTAAAAAAAACAACAGTGAAGTGTTAGGGTCACAGATACAGTCCTCTCTATGTGAGTTTCCAGATGGTTCTACAGCCTGGTGATAAACAGATAAGCTTCCCGCAGCAGGATAAACACATACAGGAAAGCAGTTCATTCGTTTTCTCTTCTACAAAGAGGAGGTGCTTAATGCAAACTTATTTGTTTGCAAAGAAGTTCATGAAACTGGAGGAAATGCTACAGTCCTCAGAAAGGGTATCTTTGACGAGGGCTCCATCACATCATGGCAGGACGGAAGCGCACGCCAGTGAACTTGGGGAACCGCCCAACTAGCCCCTGTATGGTCTTGTTTCTCAAAGACCTCAGCGCATCCACTCTGGCAGACTCGTGACCGACGTGAATGAAATCTCTCTAGTGGGCATCTTGCTCTGAAAGCTCTCCAGTGGCTCTCTCTAAGGGGGGTGGGGGAGATGCTGTCAGAATTTCATCCCAGTCCTTGCCGAAACCGGTTTGGCTCAGTGGATAGAGTGTCGGCCTGAGGACGGAAAGGTCCTAGGTTCGATTCCGGTCAAGGGCATGTACCTTGGTTGTGGGCACATCCCCAGTAGGGGGCACGCAGGAGGCGGGTTATCGATGTCTCTCTCTCATCAATGTTTCTAACTGTCTATCCCTCTCCTTTCCTCTCTGTAAAAAATCAATAATATATATATATATATATATATATATATATATATATATTTTTTTTTTTTAAAGAATTTAATCCCAGTCCCACCTTTATTAGTCGTTTTGTTACATAAATCACTTAATCTTCTTCTGCCTCAATTTACTTGTTTGCAGAGAGCGGATAATAAGTGTACCTAGCTCACCGGGCAGTTATAAAGATTAAATGGGTTCATTTATGAAAAGCATTTAGAATAGCGCCTGTCCCACAGTAAGGGATGGACAAGTGTCAGAACAATACGCGTGACTATTACGGCCATCACCATCGTGGCCCGGTACGGTTAAAATCCTCCCCCTGAGCAGGAGAAAAGGGGGATGGCGACTGTGGAGAACACGGACAACGGAAGGCTTTAGCTGTCTGACCTCCGGGCAATGAAGTACGTGCTGGTCAGGGAGCACATTCACTGGCTGTCTGGCCTGGCAAACATGTGCCAGCAGGAAAGGGTAGCTCGGTAAGGAATGAACAAAGACTGTTGTTTGGCTCAGTGGACAGAGCATCGGCTTACGGACTGAAAGGTCCCAGGTTCGATTCCAGTTGGGGGCATGTACCTTGCTTGCGGGCACATCTCCACTGTGGGGCGTGCAGGAGGCGGCTGATCGATGTCTCTCTCTCAGAGAGGGATAGAAAGTTAGAAACATCAATGAGAGAGAGATCAATCAGCCGCCTCCTGCACGCCTCCTACTGGGGATGTGCCCGCAACCAAGATAGATGCCCTTGACCAGAATTGAACCTGGGACCATTCAGTCTGCAGGCTGACGCTTTATCCACTGAGCCACACCGGTTTCAGCATTTCCCACAGTTTGGTCTGCTCTCCGTGGGGAGGTGGGAAGTAATTACAGCAGCTTGTGTAGTGCACCCCAGGACGCCTGGCTGTCCCAAGAACCAAGGTTCCTGGAACATTCCCTGCTGTCGCTGATACACATCTCCACGAAATGAATCTTAACGGTGATCACGCCGAGAGCATGCATGAGACCGGATCGGTGCAACAACCAGCGTTCAGCCCAGAACAGAAACCGGATCCCGGTGGTAATTTCTGGAGGGCCTCCAGTCAGAAAGGCGTAACAGAGCCTTGTAACTCTAGTTCTTGATAAAAAGGTATTTGTGGACGAGGGAGCCGCAAAGGAAGGCGCAAAGACCTCTGTCTGCTCAGGAGGTTCCTCCAAATGAGTGAAAGCGGATCCGTCTCATTTCCACCGGGGCCTCGGCTCATCTTCCTCAGGCTCCTTCCCAGGGAGACGTGTTTGGAAGAGCAAGCCCAGTGAGAGATCAGATAAACCGCCAGACAGTGTTCCTTACACCGGGAACATAAACAGCTCAGATTCCTCCCTGCCTCTGCTCGCATAAATCTCTCTTTCCAGGGGAGGCCAACTGTCCTCGGAGTTTACCGTTACCCCGACTGATTCGCCTTCACCTCCGTTTCCATCTGAAACGCGTCTTTTTGGCAAGAAAAAGCGGGGTTTCGGCCAAACCCCGGTTCTAGGACCCTCTTCCAAGTGGAAAACAACCTGGAGGAGCCCTCGCTCTGCTCCCTTTGAAGATGGAACAGGAACCTCCCGGCACTTTCTCCTTCCTCCCTTCCTCCCTCGGGTGCCTCCGGCACTTTCTCCTTCCTCCCTTCCCCCCTCGGGTGCCTCCGGAGCTGCCCTGTGCAAACCAAGCCCGCGTGCACGGAGGCGGGGGAGGGGAAGTGTCTGTGTGCCAGGAGCTGTGCGAACAGGGCAGGGGCCCTGGTGCGGAGCGCCCACCAGCAGGACACACGGCCCCTCGCGGTCCCATCGGGACTGTTCAACAAGGCAACGCAGGAACGGGGACATGCTGACTGCGTTTAATTTTTTAAAACACCTTGGCCCAGCTGGTGTGGCTCACTGGTTGAGCATCAACTCAGGAACCGAAAGGTTCCTGGTTTGATTCCCCATCAGCGCATATGTTCTTTTTTTTTAATTTTTTTTTATTAATGTATTACATGTAAACTTATCTTCCCATTGCCCCCAAGGGCATATGTTCCGATTGCAGGTTCAATCCCCAGTAGGGGGCATGCAGGAGGTGGCCGGTCAATGTTGTTTCTCTCTCATTGATGTTTCTGCCTCTTTCTCCCTCTCCCTTCCTCTCTATAGAAATCAATAAAAAAAAAATCGATAACCACCAAATCCCCACATTCTCCTTAAGTCCTCGTGAGTATATAATGTCCCCGGTTCGCTGCCCAAGCCACCAACATGCCCCAGACAGATGTCTACTGCCTGAAGAAAGTGCAATGAGCAGCATGCCAGCTGCGGAGAATGGGAACCTCAAGGGACCAAGTGCCATGTCAGCCATGTGACCTTGTGGTCATCAGCCTCATTAAAAACACATCAACTCTGGCAAGAACCAGAGGACAGGGGTCATTTCGCTCTTCTACGTAAAGGCCTGCAACGGCCCCACTCAGTGTGCCAGGGTGGGCTCCTGCTCTGGCTTCCACCCGGCCTCTTCCCGCCTCCCTACCCGGGCACCCCCCTCCCCGGTCTGCGAAGGTCCCTGGAACCCCTCCCCCCACCCTGCCTTTGGGACGCCTTTCTCCTTCTGGGCTTGAACTCTACTGTCTCCGCCAGCCCTGCTCAAGTGTCGGAGAGGCATGCTTTGACCTCTGACCCTGCCATGCTTGACTCAGAGACTTTGGTCAATATTTGGGGAGGGAGAAAGAGGGGGGGATGGGTGGGAAAACCAAGGAGACAAAGAGAAGTCACAACTTTACATCAGACCTCACACAAAAGAAAAGCAAGAGAACAAATGACAGCATTGTGCCTCAAAGGCGCTCTGCGAGGCCTGACATCGGAATACGTGTAAAGTGACTGGAAGGAAAACTGCTCGAGATAATAAAGGAGAGAAAATATGAGAAGAGAAATAAGAGAATAGTAACTGCCCTGACCGCTTTGGCTCAGTGGATAGAGCGTTGGCCTGCAGACTCAAGGGTGCCAGGTTTGATTCCACTCAAGGGCATGTACCTTGGTTGCGGGTATGTCCCCAGTGGGGATGTGCAGGAGGCAGCTGATTGATGTTTCTCTCTCATCGATGTTTCTAACTCTCTATTCCTCTCCCTTTCTCTCTGTAAAAAATCAATAAAATATATATATTTTTAAAAAGAGTTTTAAAAACTCTTTGTACCTTCCTTTGCGGCTCCCTCGTCCACAAATAACTTTTTATCAAGAACTAGAATTACAAGGCTCTATTACTCCTTTCTGACTCAGTTTTGCTCAGTGGATAGAGCGTCGGCCTGTGGACTGAAAGATCCCAGGTTCGATTCCGGTCAAGGGTATCTATCTTGGTTGCGGGCACATCCCCAGTGGGGGGTGGAGGAGGGTTGTAGGAGGCAGTTGAGTGATGTTTCTCTCTCATCGATGTTTCTAACTCTATCCCTCTCCCTTCCTCTCTGTAAAAATCAATAAAATATATATATTTTTAAAAAGAGAATATTAACCTATTAAGAAGCTGATAGGGAATACTTCTGGAAATCGGGCTGTGTGTGTTTAAATTCAAACTGAAAGAGAAAAAGTGGCTTTCATTTTTAAAAAAGATGCAGCCGAGACCGGTTTTGGCTCAGTGGGTAGAGTGTAGGCTTGCGGACTGAAAGGTCCAAGGTTCGATTCCGGTCGGGGGCATGTACCTTGCTTGCGGGCACATCTCCACTGTGGGGCGTGCAGGAGGCGGCTGATCGATGTCTCTCTCTCATCGATGTTTCTGACTTTCTATCTCTCTCCCTTCCTCTCTGTGAAAAATCAATAATATATATATATTTTTTAAAAAGATGCAGTAAGGATAGAATGAGATCACCTCAGTGATTTGGGAAAGGTTAGGACATCATATAAATGTTAGTGACTATCATCATTCTAGAACCAGTAAAGGCTCCCCACCCCCTCCAAAAAATAAAATAAAATAAAATAAAATAACAAGGTACACCCTCCTGGCAGATGACCCTTTCTACCTTTCAGAAAACGCCACCCGCCACTGACCACGGGCCCTGTTTGTGACTACGGGGCTGAGGGGAATGGAGATCTCGCCAAAGCCCCGAGGAAGTGGCAACAAATGGTTCTTTATTTCATGTCTGTTTGTCAGGCAGAGCTACAACGAGACAGGCCGTAAAACAAGCCTGTTTTCCCAGAAGGCGCGGCGGGGTAAAGTGGCTTTTTACGAAATGGGCTTGAGGCACCGGGGCCGTGATGTTTACAGAAATAAATTCAAGACTCGGGACACACAGGGACCTTCCACTGTGCCAGCAGGAGCTGACCTGACGATCAGCTAAATCTACCCAAAAACGACTGATGTTTGAAACTGTTGTGCTCCCTGGTCTTCCCCCGAAACGGGTACCAAATATCTTGGCCCCAAATCCTGGTCAGCGTAGACCTGAAGAAGCGTCCCTCTCACTCACTCCTCAGTGGATGGTAGACACGCATCCTCTGCAGGCCGCGGCCAGTGGCTGCTGCATGGAGCGATGTGAATGGATAGCTACCGGCCAGCGTCGAAGACAATCTTCCCTTTTCCCCAAGGTTCTACTCTGAACCACGTGGTCCACAGCGAGAGGGGTGCTCCCAGCGCAGAGGGGGTGAAACCTCTAACCTCCAAGTTACTGTGATTTTCATGGAAACCCTGAGCTTGTAAAACTTAAAAAGTCCCCACTTGGCTTGGCATCCTGGCTGAATCTGCCTCCCCATCAACGTCTGAGCTGGAAGGACTGTTATACCCCCTTCGGCTTGTTCTAAAAGAGACACAGAATAACCCCACCTGCCGGTTTCACCTGTACAAGTCCTCCCCTGGGTAAAATGGCCCTTTAACCACCTGCCAGGACACTGGGGCTCAGTGAGATCAGAACAGGGGGCAGCTGCCTGGCCCCACTAGCTCTCCCGGCACTGCTCTCCACGGCGGGCAAACTGCCCAACATCTCCAAGCCTGTTCCTCCGTACAGTGCGGCACTTCCCTCCTGATTTAGGGCTGACGTGGAAGTCCAACGTGGTCACTTGTGTGAAAGCACTGGAAAAATACGACCCGATCACAAGTAAACAGAGTCGCAGGGTGGCGGTCAGGCAGAAGCAAGCTTCCCGCCTTCTTTGACGAGCATTTCTCTAGGATTCCGGGCGCACCCCGGGCGTGGTTCTTGCGAGGTGGGGGATCCGTGAGCGCACACTCAGCCAAAAGGCTGCAAGCAACTGAACCATGAGAGCACGCAGCATCAATTCTCCCTGTCCTCCTCTCCCGGGGAGAAGTTGGAATATCTCCTTTTTAAATCATTTCATTTTCTCAAAGACAAATATTTAGCATCCTGAAGGCCTCGAGTTCAGAGTGATTACTCATCCTCCCGCCCGCCCTGCTCAGATCAGAGAAGTTTGCATAACAGGACAAGCCGGAGAAGCTCCCGTGCACCCTTCACCTCGCCTCCAGCTTACACAACCGGGGCACGCTGCGCAAGACCGGGGCACTCAAGCCCGGCCGGCGTGGCTCAGCGGTTGAGCGTCAACCTAGGAACCAGGAAGTCACGGTTCTATTTCCAATCAGGACATAGGCCCGGGGTTGCGGGCTCGATCCCCAGTAGGGGGCGTGCAGGAGGCAGCCGATCAATGATTCTCTCTCGTCGTTGATGTTTCTATCTCTCTCTCCCTCTCCCTTCCTCTCTGCAATCAATAAAAATAACCTATATAATAAAAGCCTAATATGCAAATCAACCGAACAGTCGACTGGCAGAACGACCAGTCACTATGATGCACACTGACCACCGGGGCAGACGCTTAGTGCAGGAGCTGCCCCATGCCACATACTCCAGGCCAACCAAGGCGGGTGCAAGCAAACCCCCCACCCCCAGGCATATGGCAGTAGCAGCGGAGGGGGTGAGCAGGTGGCACCATACCTGCCAAGATAGGTGCCAGCAGGGGCCCCCTGATCGCTTCCCTGGTCACCCCACAGATTGGACTTGATCACTGGCCAGGCCTAGGGACCCTACCTGTGCAAGAATTTCAGGCACCGGGCCTCTAGTATTTAAAAAAGAAAACACTAGGACATTAACAGTGGCATAACACGTAAACCAGCTAACCTGCAGACTGTTCCCTCACTTGGCCAGTTTTCCCACTAATGCTCTCTTTTCTGTTCTGGGATCTAAACCTAGAGTCCACGGTGCATTTAGTCAGTATATCTTTGGGTCTCCTCTCAACCATGAGAGTTTCTCAGACTCTCATGACCTGGACACTTTTTTAAAAAATATATTTTATTGATTTTTTTACAGAGAGGAAGGGAGAGGGATAGAGAGTTAGAAATATCGATGAGAGAGAGACATTGATCAGCTGCCTCCTGCACGTCCCCTACTGGGGATGTGCCCGCAACCAGGATACATGCCCCTGACCGGAATGGAACCTGGGATCTTTCAGTCTGCAGGCCGACCGACACTCTATCCACTGAGCCAAACCTGTTTCGGCATGACCTAGACACTTTTAACGGGTCCTGATGTTGTTTTCTGGCATGTTTTCCAAATCGGTAGTGTGTGATGCTTCCTCATGATTATGTTGAGATTTGTGCTTTTGTCAAGAGTACCACAGACGTGCCCTAACTGGTTTGGTTCAGTGGATAGAGCGTCGGCCTGCAGACTGAAAGGTCCCACATTCGATTCCGGTCAAGGGCATGTACTTTGATTACAGGCACATCCCCAGTAGGTGTGAAAGAGGCAGCTGATAGATATTTCTCTCTCATCAATGTTTCTAACTCTCTATCCCTCTTCCTTCCTCTCTGTAACATATCAATAAAATATATTTTTATAAAAAGAATACCACAGAAGTAATGTTGTGTGCTTCCTAGTGACTCTTATCAGTGGTACATGATATGGACATATTTTCATACAAGTGACATGAACTGTGATCATTGGGGAAACTGGTATCTACAAATTTCCTCTGCTGTAAGGTAATATTTTCTCATTGATAAGTAGGTGGGGGGGTAGGTTGAGACTATGAAAATACCCCGTTTCTCCTCCAATTTTCTCCCACGTGAGCATCCACTGATGGATCTCACCTGCGATACCTACCACCGTGGTGTGCGCCTAATGGTGAATTTGCATGTCCCTCCTTCCCCTCTACATTTCCCCAATAGAATTTTACTGCAAGGAGGTGCCGTCCGTTAACCCCCAGTCAGTTATTCAGTTATTGATTTATGTCACTATGGGTCGGGGATATTTATTTTATTCTCTGGCTTATAATCCAAATAGCATCACTATGGTGTTGTTCGAGTTGTCCCAGCTGCTGAGTGCCCCTCGAGGCTCCCACATCCTCTGAGGATGCGTGCAGATTCCTGGCTCTGCGAACCGCTCCAGCCTCAGCCGCGGCTCAGAACCCACCACTTCTCCGTGCAGCCTCGGTCCTTTTCCCGCTGCCAGTCAAGCTCTAAAAGACTGTATGTCTGTCTCATAGGTAAAGGGGCTACTCTTGTTTCCCTGTAATGCAGAAACCTCTGGCGTGTGGGTGTGCTTGTAACCCTGAGATGTACTTTTCCACGCCCAGGACAATACAGTGGCACCTCGAGATTCGAGTGCCCTAACATACGAGATTTTTGAGATACGAGCCATCGAGCGAGCGATTTTTGCTTTGAAATACGAGCAACATTTGAGATAGGAGTCATCGCGTGGATCGGCTGGCTACACATACAGAAACCTGTAGGCAACCTGTGTGTGTTTTGTGTGTTTTTTTTTGTGTGTGAAGCATACAGAAATCAACAGGAGAAAGAACAGGAGAAAAGAAAATATAGAATAGCATTATTTTGCAGAGTTGGATGGACAGAGACAAGGAAGCCGTTATTTGGCACCGACGAGTCCTCTGCCAGCTCCCAGATGCTTTGCTTGGTAGGCAAGCAGCATCTTATTTCTCTTTAAGTTACATTTCCTGAAACTCTGCCAGGCGCGTTATGTGACAGGACTGGGCTTCCTCACCCCGAGTAGGTGAGCATAACAATGGGTCAGAAATAAAAGCTCAGTGTCAGAGCCTCAGGAAAGGGGAGACTTAAGAAAGAGGCAGTTCTCCATGGAAACACCGGAGAGGAAGAGGGAGGACAAGAGCATCCATCAGCATCTGCCCTGAGCCAGACACCCGGCGAAGGGACCTTATCTTTTCTGATATTTCCATACCCTTGTGAATTAGCATAATTGTCATTTTAGAAATGACACCGGAGCCAATGATAGACAGTTATGAGGTGGGATCTGGAAATAGTTCCCCAATACCAGTCTCAGGCTATTTCTACTTCCCCAAAATAGCCGCCCCATCACATCGCAAATATTTCCTTCTCCTCTTAGATTTACACTGCAACTCTGCAGCCCACGATTCTTCAGCACTAGTTCCAAAAATTGAGTACGGACCATTCTTCATCTCAGGAACAGAGATTATCTGCCAGGGAGGAGTGCAGTTTTTGGAGAAACAGGATAGATCTGCTTTCAATCTCAAATGCCTGGTAAGGCAACACAGAAATATCTGAGAGATGTTTATTCTGATCGCATAACTAGCACACATGACATTTTCACCTCCTCTGCAGAAGAAATCGATCAGGTTTTCAAAGGAACAGCCAAGAATTTCTTTGCGTAATCTTTGGTGGAAGTTTTAGAACACCTGACACAGAAGGAGTAAATCATTTTCAGTCACAATAAAATAAAACTAAAACATCATCGGGAATTGAGTGTTTTCCACGGTGAGGTCTTCCCTCAGTTATTCAAACATTAAATAACTCACAGTGCTACTGTGTACTGCTCTAAAGATAAAGATTCTGTTATTTTAAGTTGAACATAAGAATAGCCATATAAGGCACTACATCACCCCAGATTGTCCTGTCCGTTCACGCTGCCACACTCCAATAGCACACACAGAACTCCAATCAGCGGTACTTGCCTCATGCTAAAATGCCTCTTAATATTAAAATACAGGAGGTATGATAGGTGAAAGTTACAAATATGATAACAGAGGGGTATAGAGTGAGCAGGTAAGAATAGAGCCATCGTTTAAATGTAAGAACACTAAAACAAAGAAGTCCTAGAAGAAAACATAGGCAGCAAAGTCTCTGACATTGATCTTAGGAATATTTTTTTTCTGATACATCTCCTTGGGCAAAGGAAACAAAATAAAAACCAAACAAGTGGAACTATATCTAACTAAAATGTTTTTGTACAGCAAAGGAAACCATCAACAAAATGAAAAGGCAGCCTACTGATTGAAAGGAGGTATTTGCCAATGCCAATTCCAATAAGGGGTTAATATCCAAAATGTTGGTCAAACAACATAATAATAAGAAAGCAAACAACCCACTCAAAAATGGGAAAATGACACTTCCTGAATGGACACTTCTCCAAAGAGGACTTACAGATGGCCAACAGACATGAAAAGACGCTCAACGTCACAAATTATCAGAGAAATGCACATTAAAACCGCAATGAATTATCACCTCACACCTGTAAGAATAGCTATCATCAATAAGTCAACAAACAACACATGTTGTTGAGTATGTAAAGAAAAGGAAACTCCTGTGTATTGTTGGTGGGTTGTTAATTGGTACAGCCACTATGGAAAATAGTATGAAGAGTCCTCAAAAAATTAAAAATAGAACTACTTTATTATCTGGGTAGTTCTACTTCTGGGTATTTATCCAAAGTATCCAAAACACGAATTCAGAAAGATATGTGCACTCCCATGTTCATTGCAGCATTATTTGCGATAGCCAAGATATGGAAGCAACCTAAGTGGACAGCTGGACAAAGAAGATGTGGTATATATATGTAAGGGAATACTACTCAACCATAAAAAAGAGTGAAATCTTACCATTCACAACAGCATGATGGCCATTGAGGGTATTATACTAAGTGAAATAAATTGGACAGAGAAAGACAAACACTATCTGATTTCACTTATATTTCGGATTTAAAAAAACAATATAATTGAACCAAAAAACAGAAACAGACTCATAGATACAGAAACAAACCGATGATTGCCAGGTGGGAGGGGGCTGGGGGACTGGGTGAAAAAGGTGAAGTAAAGAAGAAGTACCGGTTGGTAGTTACAAAATAGTCACGGGATGTAACATACAGCCGGGAACTTAGTCATAACATTGTGTAACCATGTACGGTGCCAGGTGGGGATTAAAGTTAAGAGGGGATCACTTCATATGGTATATAAATGTCTAACCACTATGTTATACCCCGGAAACTAATATAGAATGAATGTCAACTGTAATTGGAAAAGAAAAAGAAAAAGAAAAAAGAATGGATTATGCAGTAACCAAAATGAAAATCAAATAAAGAAAGATCTCTCTCTCTCTCTCTCTCTCTCTCTCTCTCTCTCTCTCTCTCTCTCTCTCCCCCTCTCTCTCTCTCTTCCTCCTTCACTGTCTCTCTCTCCCTCCCTCTCCTTCGCTAATGAATCAAAGAGAGGAGGAGCAGCTTAAAATAACAGAATCTTTATCTTTAAAGCAAGACACGGTAACCTCACGAAATATTTTTTTTTAAATTGATGAATTCCAGGCACAATTTCTTCTTTAATCTTTCAAAGCGAAAATGAATAAAGCATGAGTTCCGATAAGGAGGTGACCTTATCGGCAGCAGCTTGCTGCGGTCCGAAGACCCTGCCATCCTGCCACAGGCCCAGCGTGAACCCACTCAAAGCTCTCAGCCCGCAGGCCCGGCCCCGCCCGCACCGCGCAGGCTGGCACCGGCTTCCCGTGGCGCTCCTCCGCAGACATTCCTTCCCTCCTCCGTCTCCACGGCACACGCTGCAGCGCACCGGCTTGTACGTGCAACTCAGTCAGCATCGCAGACTGTGTTATTCGCGGAAGAATCAGTTTTACGCTGGATGACAATAAAGAGCTGCTTTTAAAGCGTGGACAACAGGGCAAACACACACTCTGCGTATTTGGTGGCAAAAGTCTCCATCCGAAGACAGAAGGTGGCTGGGAAGGAACCATAAGAATTTACTTAGCAAAACTCAATCCTCTAACCAACATCTTTTATTTTTCATATATTTTATTAATGTTTTACAGAGAGGAAGGGAGAGGGATAGAGAGCTAGAAACATCGATAAGCTGCCTCCTGCACATCCCCGGTAGGTACATGCCCTGGACCGGAATCGAACCTGGGACCTTTCAGTCCGCAGGCCAATGCTCTGTCCACTGAGCCACACCGGTTTGGCTCTCATCAACATCTTGATTTCAGATCAGAATGACATCAGAAGTGGCTCAACATAAGGATGATTTTCTTCCATGTAGATGCTACCTCCTGTGTTTGCGGGGCTTATACATTCTTTGAAAAACCAGGTTAGAAGGACGATGGCCGAAGGGTGGCCGTCAATTAAAATGGAACGATTGCTGCCAATCCTCGGAAGAAATGCAGTTTAAGATCTCAGTCCCAGTGGTCCTGAGCTTGGTTCGAAGTCAAAGTGAAAGGTATCGGCAGCTTAACATCTGGGAACCCAAATCCAGGTGAGTTCCTACACATGTTATGTTCTTGCAAATCATGTACAGTGGTACCTCGAGATATGAGTGCCCTAACATACGAGATTTTTGAGATACAAGCCGTCGAGCGAGCAATTTTTGCTTTGAAATATGAGCAACAGTTGAGATCCAAGTAATTGCGTGGATCGGCCAGCTGCACACGACCCACCAGTTTACCACGATTCGAGCTTCTCATAGTTTCCCAGGCCTCAAGGTTACGGAATGAATTAAACTCGTATCTCGAGGTACCACTGTATTTGGTTTATCTGAAGTTGTCGCCTGACACCAGAGATGCTAACCAATCTGGAGTGCTGTGCTGACAGTATATCTGATTTACACCACTCAGGCCCAGGCCCAATCCCACTGCCGAGCCCTCGCGCCATAAGAAAAAGTGCACCGTGTACTGAAAATAACACACACACACACACACACACACACACACACACACACACACACACACACCAGCTCTCCCCTGCATCAACCGGCATCAAAGTGACATCTCTAGGTTGTGTGAAAACTAGTAAGAAGGCCTCCTTTCTCTTTACTAAGGCTCCCGTGTACAAGGCATTAGGCTTTGACGTTTTAATTATAGGTTAGATGTTTCGAGTTCAGTGTACAATTCAGACTGTGCCACCCAATTCAGGGAGAGCAAACACTATTAGCAGTGACTTTTGGAAAATTCATGAAGGAGAGATTTCTTTCTAAAATGCATGCCTGTCGCCTAGGACTATTCAAAATTAACAACATCGACTGAAAAGGAAATAACTATTCCTTTCCTGTCTTTTTCTGAAAAGATACCACTTTAACTTGACCAAAGTTTAAATGTGCAAACAGGACCAAATGTCATGAAATGCACTGGCATCCACTAAATCAAGGGTGTGCCCCGTGATAATTGCAGTCTCATTAACGTAATCTTCACTTAGGAGAAAACAGAATACGACCCATATTCCTGCTTTGAATTCCAAGTTACTTTGAAGTCACGCTAGTTTCAATGACAACTCTACAGTCAAGGGCTATCCCTGAAGCATCACACTACTCAGAACTGGTAAGGGGTCAAGTGGATAATGCCTACCCTCAACCAAGCAGAGGCTGTGACTGGTAACCGGCCCATGAGGAGTGACTGAATTCACGGCGTGGGCAACACAGCCAGCCACAGGAAACCGTGTTTTATTTATGTTTTCAGTTCGAGTCACCGTTCTTATCCTAGAACAGCGGTTCTCAACCTGTGGGTCATGACCCCTTTGGGGGTGGAACGGCCCTTTCACAGGGGTCGCCTAAGACCAGCGGAAAACACCTATTTCCCATGGTCTTAGGAACCAACACACCACTCCTCGGTGTAGCAAAATGTAGCAATGTAGTTTACATGCTACACCACGATTCAAGACAAAATTTCATTTATTTGTAATGAGAAATAAATATTTCACAATATATAATTACATATTATTTTTGTGATTAATCCCTATGTTTTAATTATGTTCAATCTGTAACAATGAAAATACATCCTGCATATCAGATATTTACATTGCAGTTCATAACAGTAGAAAATGACAGTGATGAAGTAGCAACGGAAATAATTTTATGGTTGGGGGTCACCACCCCATGAGGAACTGTCTTAAAGGGTCGCGGCATTAGGAAGGTTGAGAACCACTGTCCTAGAATGTCATGCTTGTTTATTCCTGCTTGGAGATCACAAATGAAAGTGTTTTTTTTCTTTCTTCACACCTGTTCATGTATGTGCTTTCTCACTGCTCAGCTTCATCTCTTGGTCTTACTGTTTAATTCATCTCCATCCTCCTTCACGCCCCTCATTATCTCCTTTCTAGCGTTTTAGGGAGATGTTCCTATTTTTAGGTGGTGGACACAAGTTGTACCCCCCTACCTGGACCCTCCCCCCTCCAGTTCATCTTCCTTTCACATTATTCCCAAGTTCTTATCTCAGACTCCCAAGGAGATCAGAGCCGGGAGTGGGCAGCGCCTGGTATTGGGGGGGCTTGCCTCTAGGCCTGGGAAAGGCAAGAGGGAAAGAGAATGTAGCCCGTTCCTTCTCCTCTGCCCTGAGCTATCCTGGCAGAGCCGGAGGGACCAAGGACTCAGAAACTGACGTTGTGGCCACAGGACATTTATGCTGCAAAAGGAAGAAATCAGACAGGAAAACCAGGTCACCCTTCAGCATAGAAATGGAGACGGGGAGGGGGGGGAGAGGGGGACGGGGCGTGGATGGTGTTGGACAGGGCACCTGGAGAGAAGTCCCCAGCCTTAGAGCACGTTAGCGTGACGCATGTTGATTCTCTGTCAGGGCTCCCTGAGGTCACACAGAGTGGGAGAGTGGGAAAAAGATGCAGGACAAAGTGACAGACTGAACGGATGGGCACTGACAGTTGCTGCAGTCAGAGCAATGACAGGCTGAAAGGAAGAGTCTCCAAAGGAAAGGCACCAGGAGAGAGGCCATGAGCACTAGCAAGAGAAGGGCGCCTGGAGTAGGTGGGTGGGTGGGTGGGTGAGTTGCTTTCAGTCCCCCCTGAGGCAGGACAGAGGAAATGAGCGTACATCGCAGCAGGAGATTAAGGTCAGACGTGAGGGGAAAACCACCTTCCTGGTGAGCAGGCGGGATAATGGAGCACAGGATGAGAGAGGGCGGGGAGCCATCCCTGGAGATGCTTAAGAACAAACATCTATCATATTTTGTGGGGGGAGGGGGTGTTTAGACACAGAAGGGCCCCGAGTACTGGAATGGAGACTTTTAGATTTATGTTCCGGTCCTGAACTGCTCCTGCTGTATTTAACAAGACAGACTGATCGATGCATTCATGGGCGCTCCAGTGAGCAGGGGTGGGGGGTGGAAGGTGTGGGGGGGAGTGGGGAGGAAAGCCGCACCTCTCTTCCCTGACCTTGGCTAACAGCCGGTCTCCGAGCCTCTGAACCAGAGCCCACACACACCCAGGTGTGCCTCATCTCCTAACAGTTAATGGACGCGTCCCGGGAGGGGTTCATGGAGTCGCGACAAGTCTGGGACATGCTCCTTCGTTAAGCGCAGGGGCTGCGGGAATGGCTTCGTTTAGAAAAGGCGCAGTCAGCGTGCAGTGCCAGCAGGAGCTGGAAGTGGGTTCGGTTAACTGGTCGGTGGCACCAATAGACCAGGAGGGCGCCTGGCCTGGTTTGGGGAGGATCCGTTCTCCCATCACCCCAGAGCCAAGGAGAGACACCCCCTCCGTCCGTGCAACACCAAGCGCCCACCGTGTGCAGATCCCGTGCCAACGGGTAGGGCACCGCACCAACCTTCACTCCCAGGGAGCTGACGGCAGAAAGCGTCAGGGAATATCTCTCCGCACGATGCCACCCACAGAGCGGGGTGGGGAATGGCGGCCGGGGGCTGTGGAAGACCCTCAAAGCATTTGGCCTTCCTCTGCCAAGGCGTCAGCGTGAGTTCATTCTTCCACCAACTCTAGCGGGCTGAGTTTGAAGTGGATAATTTTTAAAAAATATATTTTTTTATTGATTTTTTTTTTTTCTTACAGAGAGGAAGGGAGAGGGATGGAGAGCCAGAAACATCGATGAGAGAGAGACATCGATCAGGTGCCTCCCTCACACCCCCCACTGGAGATGTGCCCGCAACCAAGGTACATGCCCTTGACCAGAATCGAACTCGGGACCCTTCAGTCCGCAGGCCGAGGCTCTATCCACTGAGCCAAACCAGTTTCGGCTGAAGTTGGTAATTTTTTATGGCCCGTGAATGGTGTTATAAATACCCAAATGGCGCTTGGGAAAACAAAGATTCCCCACCCCTGCCATGTAGGGTGTGATGGGCAAATGAGTGAGTGTGCGTGTGTGTGTGTGTGTGTGTGTGTGTGTGTGTGCGCGCGAGCGCGCAGGGGAGGCAGACTCACTCAGAGAGGAAGATGAGGAGTGCAAAATGAGATCCTACAGGCATGGGACATGGGAACAAGGGAGATGTGGGGACAAGGGGGACGAGAGGGAGATGTGGGGGCAGCGATACATGGGGGCAGGGAGATCTAGGGGGGCGGGGAGAGCATGCCTCCTTCTGGGAGCTGCAAACAGGTCCCAGGGGTAGAAGAAGAAGTCGCCAGTGGCCAGTGAGAGCAAAGGGGCCGCAGAGAAGAATCCAGGTCATGAAGGCACATGTGAGCTGCGCACAGCAGGTCCCTCCCTGGCAGTCTGTCCGGAGGCAGCCAGAGCTTCAAGCTCTCGAGGGCCAGGCTGGATCCCGGGTGCAGGTGGGTTGCACGAAGTACGTGAACGCTGCTGGCAGCATCTCGGGCTGCGAGGTCTTGGCATCTGGATGGTTGGGGTCAGGTGAGTGCCAAGTCATTAGCAGACTGGTGAGTCTCACACGCCCAAGCCATAATCTATTTGTACTGGGCCAGTGGTCGGCAAACTCATTAGTCAGCAGAGCCAAATATCAACAGCACAACGCTTGAACTTTCTTTTGAGAACCACATTTTTTAAACTTAAATTTCTTCTAAGGCCACTTCTTCAAAATAGACTCGCCCAGGCCGCGGTTTTTTGTGGAAGAGCCACACTCAACGGGCCAAAGAGCCGCATGTGGCTCGAGAGCCACAGTTTGGGAACCACGGTATTGGGCTGTGCTGCTGTCTAAAGCTTCAGTGGGGCAAGCCCGCTGCCTCATCCTGCCTCCGTGCCAACAGCTCAATGATGAGGTCAGAGTACCGAGGGCAACTCCCGGCACGCCCTCCTTAAAGAAAAATAACATCACCCGGCTGGTATGGCTCAGTGGTTGAGCACTGACCTCTGAACCAGGAGGTCACAGTTCAATTCCCGGTCAGGGCACATGCCCGGGTTTGGCCTAGCTTAATGATTCTCTCTCATCATTGATGTTTCTCTCTCTCTCTCTCCCTCTCCCTTTCTCTCTGAAATCAATTAAAAAAGAAAAAGAAAAGAGAAAACCCATCTGGCTGGCTCACTCCATTCTCACGGAGCAGCTCCTATGGCAGTACCATCTTGGCACCAGAATTGCAAGGAACATGTCAGGAATTCCAGAATTCTACACCATCAAATGCCCTGCGCGCCCGAGCAAGCCCCTCGGTGCTGTGCCATCAGCTGTGCCTGCTTCTTTCTAACCAAGCCCCTCAGTGCTGTGCCATCAGCTGTGCCTGCTTCTTCCCAAGCAAGCCCCTCAGTGCTGTGCCATCAGCTGTGCCTGCTTCTTCCTAACCAAGCCCCTTAGTGCTGTGCCATCAGCTGTGCCATGTTTATTCCCAAGCCCCTTAGTGCTGTGCCATCAGCTGTGCCATGTTTATTCCCAAGCCCCTTAGTGCTGTGCCATCAGCTGTGCCATGCCTCTTCCTAACCAAGCCCCTTAGTGCTGTGCCATCAGCTGTGCCATGCCTCTTCCTAACCAAGCCCCTTAGTGCTGTGCCATCAGCTGTGCCATGTTTATTCCCAAGCCCCTGTGTGCTGTGCCATCAGCTGTGCCATGTTTATTCCCAAGCCCCTTAGTGCTGTGCCATCAGCTGTGCCATGTTTATTCCCAAGCCCCTGTGTGCTGTGCCACCAGCTGTGCCATGCCTCTTCCCGGTCTCGGGCGGACACAGACACGTCTAGGAGACCAGCCCCGAGGATGAGTGTGGCCGTGGGGACAATTGGCGCGCAGACGATCGTTCTGGCGGAGGCGGGCGGCCGGGCTGTGAATCACCCGCGACCACTTAGCTTAAGCGGCTCCCATTAAGCTTTAATGGCCTGCACGCAGAGGCCGCCCGGCCCGCGCGTCGGGCACTAATGTGCGGGGCTAATGGCGCTTCGATGAAGTGCTTCGGGAAGGCCTGCCAGCGCCTCTCCCCTGCCCCCGCCCGCAGGCCATGAATCTCTAATCGCGAGCGAGGAGCCGCTTTTTACAATCCATAATTCATGAGTTCGTGGCCTTAAATTATTCATCTTCTCAGATGTTACTGCGGCGGCCTCTTAAGCGGCTCTGCTCCTCTTAAGCGTCTCTGCTCCTCCCGTTGGAGGGATGGGCGCCTGGGACGGAGCAGCCGGGGCCTTGGGCGGCTGGGAGGCGCTTTTACAATGCGCCGCTGCCTGGGGCTGCCGGTGACGCCCGGTTAGGCGTGCAGGCGGCCGGTCAAGGTCAGCACTGCCACCTTCCACTGGGGCCCAGAGACCCAGGTTCAGAAAAACGTCCTCTTCCAAAAACAGTCATTTCTTCTGAAACCTGAGCTCTGAAACAGGGCTTTCTTTCCTCTATGGCCTGGGGTCCCCCCTGTACCTCCCGCGTGCCCATTCTCCAGGCACCCTGGCCTGTCCCTACCTCCCGGGAGCCCTCTGCAGCTCCTGTCCCCTCTCTCTGGATGACTCTGCTCCCAGCTCGCACCCCCGACCCCATCAAGTGCATCCTCATGGAGCCGCCCCTCCTGCTTCCAGTCTCACCTCGGACGCCCCCTCTTTGGGCAGCTTCCCCAAGTTCCCTCCCCGCCAGTGAGTGTGTCCCCTCACCTGCTACCGCCTCTCCTCATGGACCCTGGGCTGTACCCATTGTTTTAGGGGTGGGGACACTGTCTCTCTCCCCCTTTATTAAAGCAGAGTATTTCCTTTGTGAGTCGCAGCTGTAGACCAGGCTCGGGCATGGTAAGAGGCACATAGTAGACGCTTAATACAGATTTGGAGAATAAAGGAGTTTTTCATTCTGAGAGGTACCGATTAAAGGCTATTGAACTTGAGTTCAATAAGCACAGTCTGCCCCCGCTTCTCCTCACGCCTTTCTCTGAGTTGACTTCACCCCAGGGCTCCACAGAAGCAGTCAGCAGGGCACAGGCCCTCACCTAGAACTTGGGGTGCGTGTTGGGGAAGGCTGCATCCCAGACTCCCTGGGAGAAGGAAACTGAGACCCTCCCAGTCAGAGGTAAAGGAGAAGAGATGGAGGCGCAGAGAGGTCGGGGGCAGAGCCGTCTGCCTGCCTTCCAGCGCCCTGCCCTCCGCGGAGGACGACCCCACCACAGCGGGATCTTTGGGAAGCAGAGGCTGGAAGCAGCCACGGATACATCAACCCGGAAAGAGCCCTTAGAAATGCCACACGTCCAGGTGCAGCTCGGTGCCAGACTGAACCTCCTCCGGGGTAGAGAAGAGGGCACGCTTTGCCAGGCTACAGTCCCCTCTGAACAAATCGCTGATCAGATCATTTTACCCAAAGGACAGAGGCTAAATGCAAAAGGTAAGGAACGAAATAGGTCAAGTTCATAGAGGCAAGCCTGTGAGCTACTGAAACACATTTTCTCAATAGAAATCAAAGGCTAATGGCTACCTGCGAGCACTGTTGCTTTCTCAAATTAAGTGATGTTTCTGGCTAGCACTCGGCGCGTCACTACAATGAGGAAACCTTAGATTCAGATATTAAATATGAATTAATGATGATGGCCTTTTAAGTCATTCAGAAAGCTACTCAAATGGAAGCTGAGTGCATAATTACCAGACATTCTTGGCTAATGCGAATGAAAAAAAGTAAACAATCTCTAGGTAAGCGGTCTAATTAGGCACCCAGGATTATTGAGAGATGACTTTACAAGTATTCAAGTTGGGGTTATCACGGGTTTGTCTGGTTTGTTTTAGGACTAATAAGTTTGTCACAGCACTTCTTTAGAATGCTATCACTGGCATTTACAGGGGACCTGAAGCCAGGGAGAGGAAGGGTACCCAGTCCTAATAAAAGAGTGATATGTAAATTAACTATCACTCTGCTACACCCACAAGCCACGCCCACAAGCCAATCAGGAGTGCATATGCAAATTAACCCAACCAAGATGGCTGCAGCCACAGAGCAAGCAGGAGGGAAGGTTGCTCCGTGGCAGCAGCCATCTTGGTTGGGTTAATTTGCATGCTCACTCCTGATTGGCTTGAGTTTCCCTGGCGATGGAGGAAGCCAAGCTTTCCACACACCCTGGAGGGCCCAGGCCTCCACTCAAGGCTACAAAGTTTCAATTATAGAAGATAAATAAATCCCAAATACTAGGGCCTCCACTTGGGTCAACTGAGGGGTATGGCTGTCCTGCAAACCATCACAGGCCCCTCGCCCAGGCCACTCCATGTCCCAAGGGAACCCCCACCCTGATCCAGGACACCCTTCAAGGCAAACCAGCTGGCCCCACCCATGCAGCAGGCCTCTATCCTATCTAATAAAAGAGTAATATGCAGATTGACCATCACTCCAATACACAAGATGGCTGCCCCCATGTGGTTGAAAATCCTGCCCCCATGTGGACACAAGATGGCCACCACAAGATGGCCAGCAGAAGGCAGGAACCAGGCCTACAAGGGAGGGCAGTTGTGGGCAATCAGGCCAGCAGGAGAAGGCAGTTGGGAGGGACCAGGCCTGCAAGGGAGGGCAGTTGTGGGCAATCAGGCCAGCAGGAGAAGGCAGTTGGGAGGGACCAGGCATACAAGGGAGGGCAGTTGTGGGTGAGCAGGCCAGCAGGAGAAGGCAGTTGGGAGGAACCAGGCCTGCAAGGGAGGGCAGTTGGGGGTGATCAAGCCTATAGGGGAGGGCAGTTATGGGTGACCAGACCCACCCGGAAAAGCAGTTAGGGGCAAACAGGCTGGCAGGGGAGCAGTAGTATCAATCAGGCTGGCATGAGAGTGGTTTGGGGGTGATCAGGCTGGCAGGCAGAAGCGGTTAGGGGCAATCAGGAAGGAAGGCAGGTGAGCAGTTGGGAGCCAGCAGTCCTGGATTGTGAGAGGGATCCCAGATTGGAGAGGGTGCAAGCTGGGCTGAGGAACACCCCCGCCCCCATTTGGCGAATTTCGTGCACCGGACCTCCAGTGCCCAGTGATACAGTGATGAAGATGCCTAAAGTGATAACGACTCAGAAAGAGGAGCGACTGGTATTTGCTAAACCATTAATAAGCCAGATGAAGACCAGAGAACAGAAAAGCTTACATTTCAACTCGCAGGCCCACTCCCCACCTCTCATCAGAACGGTCCCCTTTCAGACGGGCTTGATTTCTCACCGCTTATGGAAGCCAGGCTTGGGGATGCCTATTGGAGTCCTTCAAATGGCCCTTTTGTACCTGAGGTGGCTAACGTGGCCGCATAACTGACAGAGGACACGTTAGGTTAGACCGTACGCCAGCTCTGCGATGTTCACAGATGCCCGCACAGGACTCCGGCAAACCGACACCTCTCCAGTCATTTCCCTGGCATCCCCCAACGAAGCCCGTGCCAGGTCTTCAGCTGTGAATAGCTCACATGTCATCCCATTATGCCACCTGGACTCGGACCAGCGCACCTTTAAAACAGATTTATTCGGGCTATCAACTTTCAGGACAGTGCTTCTGTCTTTAAATATATCACACTTAACCAGCCGGGGAAATAAAACCCCCGCTTTCCAATGCTCACATCTCTGAGGCCCATCTGCAGTAAGAACGGGCCATGGAATCCCATCACAGATGCATTCGTAGGTGCCAGTTTGTAACGCGCTAAAGAAAAACTCACAAAAAGCAGAACTTAAGACTGGAAACACCCTTATGGGCCCCATCACTCCATGTTCACTTGAAGTTCAGCTGAAGACTGTTCAACACAGTGAGCAGCATAGGCCTCAGGACTTTAATTAGAAAGTAGATCCTGCCGAAACCGGTTTGGCTCAGTGGATAGAGCATCGTTCTGCGGACTGAAGGGTTCCAGGTTCGATTCCAGTCAAGGGCATGTACCTTGGTTACGGGCACATCCCCAGTAGGGGGCGTGCAAGAGGCAGCTGATCAATGTCTCTCTCTTATTGATATTTCTAACTCTCTATCCCTCTCCCTTCCTCTCTGTAAAAAATCAATAAAATATATTAAAAAAATAAATAAATAAAAGAAAGTAGATCCGGATAAGGAACCTATGACACTAGCATGTCAGAGCATGTAATTCACTTTATGTCGATAAACACTCATTCCCATTGCCTTGGAAGGCATTTGCCATCTATGGAACTGAAGGTTATTGATGAACTCATAAGAAACAAGGCTGTGTCCCAAGAAAGTCACTTAGTGATGTGGGGAATCCTAATGTATATTCTAGCACACGCTCAGCAAGTGTGACCCGTCGTCTCAAAAGAAACAGTAGTCGCATATGTTGTGTCCACGCGGATCTTATGTTCTAACCTGGGTCACGTACACAGCAATTAGAGACGCAGATGGTGGATGTGAGGTGCCGGTGGGAAGCACTGATAGGAGCCCTGGGCTGAACATATGAATTGCTAATATGTAATCGATCTGAGTCAGCATCATTAGCCAAGGCCAGACTATCCAGGGAAGGCTTCCTGCAGGAGAAGCAGACGTGAGATAAGCACTCCAATCCCCCAGGGACAGAAGTGACTCAGGACCTGTCTCCCTCAAGCCTCGCTCCCTGCCAGAGATGCCTTCTGGATGAACGGGGCCTCAGAAAACCGCTCTCACGCTCAGTCCTGATCTCCAATCCATCACCGAGCCCGCTGACTTCATCGCTGCCGAGTTCCCAGCTCTGCCCCCCGCATCTCCACTGCTACTTCCCCGGTTGGAGCCTCTATCACCTCTTGCCTTCTAGCATGCACCTCATTTGGTACCTGAGTGTCGGCATGATTATGTGGCTGATTGAGAAAATACGCTCCACAATGGTATAGGTCTGTGGTCGGCAAACTGCGGCTCTTTGGCCGCTTGAGTTTTTAGCAAAGGCCAGCTTAGGAGTCCCCTAATTAAGTTAATAACAATGTACCTACCTATATAGTTTAAGTTTTAAAAATTTGGCTTTCCAAAGAAATTTCAATCGTTGTCCTGTTGATATTTGGCTCTGTGGACTAACGAGTTTGCCAGCCACTGGTGTAGGTCATGCCTGTTTTGCCCAACGTCAATTTTCCACTCCTGCAGCATAGGGAGGAATAAGGAAAACCCAACGGGGTTGGCCCAGTGACTGAGTGTCATCTATGAACCAGGAGGTCACGGTTCGATTCCCGGTGAGGGCACATGCCCAGGTTTCAGGCTCCATCTCTTTTCCCTTCCTCTCTCTGAAGTCAATAAAAACATCTTTTTCTTTTTAAAAAAAAAACACAAAACCTTTTTAAAGGGAAAGAATAGGTAAATAAACAGACCTAGATGGTGCTGATGGTTCAAGATGAAGAGGAGAGGGAGGAGGAGGAGCGTGAAGGGCCGGCCTAAAACTAGAAGCTCTCCGCGTCCCTCTGCAGAACCAGCCAGCCGGAGAGAAGGTGGTGATTTTGAGACAGTGCTTTCCTAGCTCTATCAGCTGAAGAAAGGGGTTAAAACCATACAAAGCTTTATTTCCACTAACGGTGAGGAATGAAAGTAAAAGAAGAAGCGTAACGAGATGTGTAAGAGCCTCAGGTAGCACACAGCCCCCGCCTCTGTCCAGCGCGCGCGCCCGGGCAGCGCCTGACCCTGCTGACCTCGGAGGGCCTCCGCCCCTGGCAGCCCGGGGCTGCTCTTGCACAGTTTTCCTCTTACTCACTCCCTGGCCGCCTCTCCCCGATTCCCAGTGCGGGTGCCCGCCCCGCTTCCTGCCCTCCGGCTGCTGGAGGCCCTCCTCTCTCCTCTCCCCATGTCAGGAGGCCCCTGGCCCCCACCACGGGGCGAGGCCGCTGTCCCCCCACATCCCTCCGCAGCCAGGCGCCTCCCCTGAGCTCCGGACCACGTGGCATCTCAGCCAGGTGCCCCCACGGCCTCTGCAGGGAAAGAGGCCCAACGGGGGTCTTTTATTCCACCCTCGCCGCATGCGCACACAGTGCTCCTGGGACCCCCACTTCATGGAGAGGCTGCTGCCCGCCTTGTGACAGAGGCCAACCATCCAGGAGGCATCTTCGCTTCCACCTACCATGCACCCCCCCATCACCAAGGTCTATGGCTTCCGGCCTCTAAAAACACCTCAGGTCTTCCTAATTCTATATCCAAGGCCATTCCCCAGTCCGGGTCATCTCTCTACCCCTGTCCCAGGTTCCCATTCCGGCCGTTTTCCAGATCATCCCCCACACAGCAGCCACGGGAATCTTTAAAACTTACACCGGGTCAGCTAATCCCTGTTTCAAACCATTCGATGACTCCCCGCTACTCAGAGGATGACATCTGAATCCCTCCCCATGGAACGCAAGGACCTGGCTCTCCCTCCTCCCCTCCTCAGTACCATCAAACCAGGAAGGCCTGTGGCTTCTCAATACATCAAACCCTTCATCCCTCTAGATCAGTGGTTCTCAACCTTCCTAAGGCCACGACCCTTGCATACAGTTCCTCATGGGGTGGTGACCCCCAACCATGAAATTCTGCTACTGTGATGCATCGTGATGTAAATATCTGCATTTTCCGATGGTCTTAGGTGACCCCTGTGAAAGGGTCTTCGACCCCCAAAGGGGTGGCGACCCACAGGTTGAGAACCGCTGTTCTAGACCTTTAAATTCTCCCTCCTCCCGCCCTCAGCTTTATTAAGGTGTAACTGACAAATAAAATGGTTAGATATTTAAACTGTACAATGTGACATGAGTATATTGTGAGAGGATCCCCTCCCCCATTGAGTTAGTTAGCACACCCATCACCTCACATATTTCCCTGATTTTTTTCTACATAATTTTTCTTTTGTGTGAGAATATGTAAGTAATAATTTCTTAGCAAATCCCTGGCCTTTAAATTCTGTTCCTTTGGCTTAAATGCCTTCCCCTAGTCCTCAGCTTTTCCTCCCAGAAGCCTCTTCCAGTCACCTTGCCCACCGTCGCTCCACCCCAACTCTCAACTCTGTTCCTCTGAACGTAAAACAACCCGCAGTTCTCCTGCTCAGCCACACCCCTGTTTACCGCCTGGACCTTCTTCCAGAAGGCAAGGTCCATGAGGTAGGACTGCTATCTTTCTTTCTTTCTTTCTTTTTTTAATATATTTTATTGATTTTTCACAGAGAAGAAGGGAGAGAGATAGAAAGTCAGAAACATCAATGAGAGAGAGACATCGATTAGCCACCTCCTACACGCCCCACAGTGGAGATGTGCCCGCAAGCAAGGTACATGCCCCCAACCGGAATCGAACCTGGGACCTTTCAGTCCACAAGCCAACGCTCTATTCACTGAGCCAAACCGGTCTTGGCTGCTGTCTTTCTTTAACAGCATATCCAAATTCCCAGCACAGTGCCTGGGATATGGGGCTTTTCTTTTTATTAAGTATCTGTTAAATGAACAAAAACAAAAAACAAAAAATAGCGTCATTTCATGAATAATACTCCTTCGCCCCTTTTAAGAAGCTGACATGTGCTCATTAGGCTCCTAATATTGTTCCTTGGGCCAAAAGATGAATTGTTTACAGATGTGCTGTGCAGCTTCATCCCAAATTTGTGTGCAGCGACCACAGTCCAAGTGGTGTAAGTCTGGAGGGAAGCAAAGCAAGACAGTGTAGCTCAGCGAAGCAAAGAGGACTGAGCAAAGCTGAGGAGTGGGAAGGGGCAGTGAAGAGGAAGAGGTGGATGGTCCGGCTGAGATGAATATGGGAGGCCACAAGGTCCCCGAGGAATCGGAGAAACGGGAAATGATGCAGTTCATCCATCAATGCCTTTGGGGTACCCACGGATACTCAGTCACTAAGCTGAGTATACGGCTGAGAATAACAGATACAGTCCCTCTCCTCGTGACACTTACAGTAGAGTGAAGGAATACAGTGGCACCTCGAGATAGGAGTTTAATTTGTTCCATAACCTTGAGGCGTGGGAAATTATGAGACGCTCAAGTCACAGTAAACTGGTGGGTCGTGTGCAGCCGGCCGATCTGAGCAATTACTCCTATCTCAAATGTTGCTCGTATTTCAAAGCAAAAATCCCTCACTCGACGGCTTGTATCTCAAAAATCTCATATGTTAGGGCACTCGTATCTCGAGGTACCACTGTATTAGGTAAACCCACAATGAAGTTGTACTTATGAACTATGCAAGAACAGTAAGGGTCACGGAAGATCTCTTACAGGTCAGCAATCGGCGACTTGAGACCGAGGGTGGATAGAAATTAGCTGGTGAGCATGTGTCCTGGCGGCAGGGGCAAGGCTGGGGGTGGGTGGAGCACAGGATTCGAGGCAAAGGGAATGAGATGCAAAGGCCAGAGGCAGGAAAAAGCTCGGAGAGGAGTCCGTGTGGCAAAAGCAGAGGGCAAAGGGCAATTGTGGAGGAACTGCTGGCCGAGAAATGGAAGAAAAAGCAGCAGAGGCCTGTAGTCAAGGTAACAAGTCTGAGTTTGATCCTAAGAGCAAGTGTCTTCTTGTGAGAAAAAAACAGACAAAGATGAATAAAAATTAAAAAGAATGTTTAAATAACCCGACGGGCAGTAGAGCTTGCAGTGGGCAGTTTTGACCTGGGTGGTAGAGGAGCAATTCTTCTACACAGTTTGGGGGTTCAGGGGAAGGGGGAGGGGTGGAGAAGAGGCTGGAGCTTGAGCAAAATCCCAAGAGTTAATGGGAATGAGGTGGGAAATCAATCAAAAACCAGAAAATAAAACTCTGAGTAGCAGAGGAAGGACCAGTGAGGTCGCCCAGCCTGAAGGGAAAAGGCACCAGTTGGGTGAGTTTTATGATTCAGTTGAGCAACAATTTCTGGTTTCAAAGTGGATCCAAGAAAAGCCACATGTTTACTCAGGGCTGGAAACTGACGAGGGAACGAGGGTAGAAATCCACAGGGTTATACAAGGTGGAGCAAAGGGGCTCATGGAGGGAAAATAAAGGTGAAGTGGGTGTGCTGGAAGGTGGGGAGCGCAGAAGTGGAGAACTGAGTGGTACAAAGCTGTGAACGGGAAAAGATAATGTTTGCATTAGTTCAAATCAACCTACAATGCCGGGCTGAGCATCTTCCCCTCCCAGTTACGTTAGATTCCAGGGATGCGGAAATGAATGTCAGGTCTCGGTCCGCAGAAATTCTCAGTGTAAGTTAAGAGTAGGCATCCAATAATGACCCACGATATAGCACAAAAACCAGAATAAACTCAAAATAAAGACATGCTGAACATACTATGAAAGCTGTTTTTATGGTAAAAAAGGTTTTAATGATCATTATTCATCAAATTTTTTAGGAAAACTCAAAAACTACTTGGGCCTTTTTAATGAAAATAGAAATGGATTCTCTCATCAGAATACTTTGAACACTAGAATGTCCAAATAATATTAATATTAACAAACTAAACTGTATTATCAAACCAAATAGGATTATTTACCTACTCATACAAGGAATCTGTCTCAATATCACAAAGCGGGAAAAAGAAAAAGGAGGTTCCTTGAGTGTGGCTCTTCCAGAAAATACCACATGCGGGTGCGCACGTACAGTGTGATTGAAGGAGTACCCTAATTAAGTTAATAACAATGTACCTACCTATATAGTTTAAGTTTAAAAAATGTGGCTCTCAAAAGAAATTTCGATCGTTGTACTGTTTATATTTGGCTCTGTGGACTAATGAGTCTGCCAATCACTGGCTTAAGAAATATTCATATTATACATAAATCAGAAGGGACTGACTAGTCCAAAATTCATTTGAATAAACACACTAAAAATGGTGGGTGTTTTTAAACTTTAGTATGAAAAGATTTTTTAAAGGTTGTCAGTATAGTCAAAACCACTTTGGCTCAGTGGATAGAGCATCCACCTGTGGACTGAAAGGTCCCAGGTTCCATTCCGGTGAAGGGCATGTACCTTGGTTGTGGGCACATCCCCAGTGGAGGACATGCAGGAGGCAGCTGATCGATGTCTCTCTCTCATCGATGTTTCTAACTCTCTATCCCTCTCCCTTCCTCTCTGTAAAAAATCAGTAAGATATATTTTTAAAATAAATAAATAAAGGTTGGCAGTATGTCTTCACCATGTGGGGGAACAGAGAGGGTATGGGGGACAAATGGCGATGGAAGGAGACTTGACTTGGGGTGGTAAACACACAATACAATATGCAGATGATGTTTTGTAGAATGTGAACCCTATGTAATCTTATTGACCAAGGTCACCCCAATAAATTCAAGTAAAGCATTTAGGAAAAAGAATAAACAAGGTGGGCAGCATGGCCCTGTGCAGGGCCAGAGGGAGAGGGGCGCTCCTCTTTTAAGCCAAGTGCATCAGCTCCGTTGAGAAATGACTGAGCCCCACAGGCGGGCCCACTGGTGGGGTCTGCCCCATCTACCCATGGATATTCTCATCATGCCTATATTTTAATTTTTCATGGAAATAATGTGATCTAAATCTTAATGACAATCTCACATAAGTAGTTGGATGCACTGCTTTCTTTTAAGCACCAAAAAGGTTTTAGCCAGGTACCCCAAATCTCAAGGAAAACCAAAACAATGCACACAACTTGACTCACAGTCCTGAATTTACACTGAAAACGGAGAAGCTTCTATTGTTTCACATATCAATGGCATGTGAGAAAAGTTATTTTTTATAATATATTTTTATTGATTTTTCACAGACAAGAAGGGAGAGGGATAGAGAGCTAGAAACATCCATGAGAGAGAGACATCGATCAGCTGTCTCTTGCACGCCCCACACTGGGGATGTGCCCGCAACCCAGGTACATGCCCTTGACCGGAATCGAACCTGGGACCCTTCAGTCCGCAGGTCGACGCTCTATCCACTGAGCCAAACCGGTTTCGGCAGAAAAGTTAGTTTTTATGCAATAAAAAGCCCCACAGATATTACCTTACTGAGGGATGTTCCTCTCTGGGCTAACGTAGCAACTTTTAAAGGAGCTGAAAGTTATACAGAATTCAGCTTTCCACGGCTGTGTTTCACAGGAGAGAAATCCAAAGGAAGGACAGCTCGCTTTACGGCTGGGTGAGGGTGAAAAATGAGCACCTCACAGGCTTGTGTGTGCGACATGGCTACAGACACAGAAATCGTGATGTCTTTCAAAGTTCTGTAATTTATTCCCCTGCTTTCAGGCAGGGTTTTTCCCAAATTATCCTCAGACCGTTGCGTATCCGCACTCGTTTAAACATCTGCAGGAGAGGAAATTCCTCCAACTCCCATGGTATTCTCTTCCTGTAGTAACAGCCCTGCTTCCAAGAAACGGGCTTTGGTCATCACATTGTAATTAGTCACCAGCCAGCTTGTCTATCAACAAGTGTTTGCTAAGCACATACAGGGAGAACGGTTTTCTATTGGGTCTTTGATGGTAGACCTTCCCCTAGAGTGGCTCCTAATTGCTTCTCTGCGAAACCAAGTCTAATCCTGGATTCAGATATTCTCCCACTGACCCTCCACTGGGCCAATCAGGACTCCCTCATACCATGGATAAGGCCAGCATCCTGTGAATAACGGAATGCTTTCTTACACACTAGAGCTGGGTCTTGTAAGCATTATGTTGTTTCAAAACAAAGAGGTGTTATCTCAAGCTACGAAACTGTGGCTTCAAAAATGCTAAGTAGCTGCACAATGGCTTGTCATGTCCAAAGTGGCTCCTGCAGACCAACCTGAATTTACCACCTCCCCACGCCCTCCCTCTTGTCTCTCACGGATCATTATAAACCTACTCCTGCAAAACCCCTGTGGAGCGACTGCATTAAACTCTCCACTACATATCCCCAACTTATATCCACGTTCTAATATTCTTCTCTTCTCAAATACTAAGTCTATTCCGTTCACCTATATTCTAGGTTATTTCTCTGCCTCCCTCAACGCTTCTAATTTAACACTGTTGGATTTGGCACGTTCTCATCTTACCACAGAAATAATGTCTTTAAAAGATGACCTTCAAATATCTCTACATTATCTTTTTTTAAAAAATATATATATTTTATTGATTTTTTTACAGAGAGAAAGGGAGAAGGATAGAGAGTTAGAAACATCAATGAGAGAGAGGGACATCGATCAGCCGCCTCCTGCACATCCCCAGTAGGGGATGTGCCCACAACCAGGATACATGCCCTTGACCGGAATCGAACCCAGGACCCTTCAGTCCGCAGGCCGACGCTCTATCCACTGAGCCAAACCCGTTTCGGCACTACATTATCTTTTTTAAAAAGAAAGAAAAGAAATAAAAACCCTGACAACAGACCACTCGCTACTCTATCAGTCTACCTATATTGCTCCTTCCAGTTACTGAAAGATCTTTCCTTGACCTCTTCCCATCCTTGAGAGTACGGACACCACCTCTTCCGGAAATTCCTTGAACTTCACTCCTCCCATAGAATCCACTTCCCATCCCAGCTCCTGGCTCTGCAGCTAAGTCCCAAATCCCACGGTCCCCTCTCAATGCCTTCTCTCCTAGACGGTTCATCCAATTGCAAAATAATGACCTGTAAACTGAAGATACCAAATCCACTTTTCAAGCTTCAATCTTTCCCTTCAGCTAAAATTCCTCAGATACAGCTGTCGACACCTGTCTCTTCTTAGATGCACCTTCGTCATCTCCAGCTCACTGCATTATAAATGAAGTACATTACCCGTAACGCACAAAACTCGGCCAACTTAATCATTTCCGCCAACAGCAACCAACAAGCTCGATGGAGTATCTGTGTTCTTCCCTCTCCTTCACACCCCCCTTCCACCTGCACGCCACCATGAGCGCGGTATTTCTCAAAGACGGTGTCTTATAAGTCACTTACAGCTTTAAAACCCACAACTGATCCCGCTACATGCTCATCTCTCAACCTCTCTGTGCTACTCCCAAGCTTCTAGACCAGCGGTTCTCAACCTGGGGGTCGAACGACCCTTTCACAGGGGTCGCCTAAGACCATTGAGAAACACCTATTTCCCATGGTCTTAGGAACCAACACACCACTCCTCGGTGTAGCAAAGGGGAGCCATGTAGTTTACTGTTGTCATATGAAGACTGTTGCCCAAGCTACACCACGATTCAAGACAAAATTTCATTTATTTGTCATTAGCAATAAATATTTCACAATATATAATTACATATTGTTTTTGTGATTAATCACTATGCTTTAATTATGTTCAATTTGTAACAATGAAAATACATCCTGCCTATCAGATATTTACATTACAGTTCATGACAGTAGCAAAATGACAGCTATGAAGTAGCCACGGAAATAATTTTATGGTTGGGGGTCACCACCCCATGAGGAGCTGCCTTAAAGGGTCGCGGCCTTAGGAAGGTTGAGAACCACTGCTCTAAACAAAAACAAACTATTCCAGCTGCTTCTACGGAGGAGGCGTTTCTATTCTGAAACACTCTTTTGGCATAAAAGGCAGGTTCTCTCTGTGAACGATTAAGGTGAGAGTATCTAACACTATCAAATACAGCACCCCATGACCCCAAACCAGCTAGTCCCAGCCCCCACCCCAGATCTCGAGGCCGAGTCACGCATCTGTCTCTGACAGTGGGGATCATCACCGCTTGGATTTCCTAAGTGTGTCTCTGCTCTAAGCATGGGACTAGGTGCTTTACAACCCCCCGAGGCCCTGGCAACGAAGGGAGGTTATTTTACCCACTTCCCAAGGGAAGAAACGGAGGTTCTGCAAAGCCAGCTCACACACCAGGGTCATACGTGCAGGAGGGCAAGGAGCGAGGACCAGACCCGCCTGCAGGCCGTCCGTGTTGGATTGTGCTCGCTGTCTCCACGCTTACCTTCTCTGTTTGGGCCTGCATTCCTTTCCGCTTCCAGAAACGCCGATGGAGGGGGAAGGCAGCAGCCGGGAGCGCAGAAGCAGGGGCGGGGGAGGAAGAAGAGAAGACCACCGCTTCCCACACTATGGTCCTTGCTCCCGGAAGGAAGTGCAGCCGCCGCTGCGGCATTGAACACAGCCATGGGCTTCCTGCTCCGTCCCGCGGCCTAGGAGGGGCTCACAGGACCGGGAAGGGGGGGCCCTCTGGCTGTGGAGGGAAGAGGGGCCTGGGTGCCCAAGGCCACATAGGGGAGAGCCCTCTGATGCTGCACCCCCTGATCCGGGGCTTTTTCCTGGTCTCTGCCCCCTGATCCCGCTCACCTCAACCCAAGCAAACAGCACGAGGACAGACCTCACGTGGCTAACATGATGCTATGTTCATCTAAGAAATACGGTATCTCGACATCACATTGCGTTTTATCCTCCGATCCTCTTTTGATTGGTTAGACCCATAACAACATGGACCTTATGTTTAAAAGCAGAGGGAAGAGCCGAGACTGGTTTGGCTCAGTGGATAGAGCATCGGCTTGCGGACTGGAGGGTCCCAAGTTCGATTCCGGTTGGGGGCATGTGCCTTGCTTTCGGGCACATCTCCACTGTGGGGCGTGCAGGAGGCGGCTGATCGATGTCTCTCTCTCATCGATGTTTCTGACTTTCTATCTCTCTCTCTTCCTCTGTAAAAATAATCAAAAAAATATTTTAAAAAATAGTTTAAAAGCAGAGGGAAGAAAAGAGACAGACTGTTCCAGAAACGTCTCCCACCCAGTGGTTACCCTGGGACGGCAGGGGACACGGAAAGCAATCTCCCAGCATCCCTCGCGATGCCAGGTAGACCCCCGGGTACCGCCGCAGACCCGTCCCCGTGGCTGGGCGGGGCTCAGCGCTCACCGGGCATGACCATGGCGGGCGGGGCGGCCGCGTCGGAGCTGAGGCAGAGGCGGCCGCCTTTGGCCAGGCGGTCGCAGAGCAGGGTGATGTGCTTCTTCAGGCGGCCGGTGTCGCGCGGCTTGCTCAGCTGGCTGCTCAGGTTCAGCGCCTGCTCCTTGGAGCTCTTGGACAGGCAGGTCTTCAGCAGGTGCGACACGGCTGCGTCCACCGTCTCCTCCCAGCCCTGGGCAAGCGAGAGCGGCACGTGAGCAACGCAGCACTGACCGCCAACCGCCGGGTTTTCCGGCGGATAAGGCGACCCCCACTTTTCCCGTTACAAAACAGAGTTTGGGATATACTTGCCCTATAAGATGACACCTGGCATATAAGACAACCCCAAACTTATCCCATTAAAGTACAGAGTTTGGGATATACCTGCTCTTATAAGATGACACCTGGCATATAAGATGACCCCCGACTTTTCCAGTTAAAATACAGTGGTACCTTGAGATACGAGTGCCCTAACATACGAGATTTTTGAGATACGAGCCGTCGAGCGAGCGATTTTTGCTTTGAAATACGAGCAACAGTTGAGATAGGAGTCATCTCGCGGATCAGCCGGCTGCACACGACCCACCAGTTTACTGCGACTCGAGCGTCTCATAGTTTCCCACGCCTCAAGGTTAGGGAACGAATTAAACTTGTATCTCAAGGTACCACTGTATAGAGTTTGGGATATACCCGCCCTATAAGATGACATCCGGCGTCTAAGACGACCCCCGACTTTTGAGAAGATTTTCCTGAGTTAAAAAGTCGTCTTAGACACCAGAAAGTATGGGTACGTGATAAGATGACTGGTGTCTGGAATAGTCCGGACGAGTCTGGTATGGGACTCAACTCCACACGCTGTGTGGCCTTGAGCCGGTCACTCAGTCCCTCTTGGCCTCAGCCTCCTCCACAGCCGAGGACACCAACAGCCCACACCTCCCGCCGAGGGCTGGAGTAAGGTGAGGTGGCAGGAGAGGTACCAGCCCTGTGCCAGGCAGGTCAGATGATGCTGCCCACCTGGTGTGGGAGGGCAGGAAGTGGTCAGGGCAGCAGGAAGGTGGGCATCGTGGGGGAAACCGGACTGAGGGAAAACCTGGTGCCTCTCAGCTTGGGGCCCGCAGCCTCGGGGCTGCAGGCAGAAACCACGGGCGCTCACGTCAAGGGGGCTTCTGTGAGACACCCATCTACCCAGCCCACAGCCCTGCCCCGGTGACAGAGGTGACACAGAGAAAGGACGCGTCCAGAGAGGCCACTGTCCCTGGGCACAGTGTGGCCGTGCCGCCGGGCAGAGCTGGGCAGGGACACACCTCTGTTAGTGAAGGCTGCTGCCCCAGAACCTCGGGGTGTCAGGGGGTGCCGGCACCAGCAGCGCCTGTGCAGACGATACCGGCCTCAAGCGAGAACAGGAGGAGCGGGGGGTCAGCTCCCGAGCTCCCGCTGGAAATGACAGGGCCCCCGGGGGCCGCGGGGAGACCGCATGGGGCTCTGGAGGTCCCAACTGCCCAGCAGGGAGGCTGAGTGCAGCCTGGGCACCGGTGCCAACCTGACTCCGTTTGTCCCCGGAGACCAGTGGGTCTGAGCACCTAATTGGAATGTGTTCTCACAGGAACACAGAGGAGGCGAGAGCCTGAGCCTCAGACAAGAGCCCCGAGACCCCACTGGGGACCCCACTCATCCCTCACCCTCACCCTCACCCGCTGAGCCACCTGCAAACATCACATCCGATTAGGTCCCTCCTCACCTTCAGCTCCGAAATCCCAGAGGTCAGGTTTTTTGCTCTTTAAACACATTTTTATTGATTTCAGAGAGGAAGAGAGAGAGAGAGAAACATCAATGATGAGAGAGAATCACCCACTGGCTGCCTCCTGCATGCCCCCTACTGGGGATCGTGCCGCCACCTGAGCCTGTGCCCTGAGCGGGAATTGAACCCTGACCCCCGGGTTCATAGGTCGATGCTCAACTGCTGCTCCAGCTCCTGCTCCAGCTCATTCTCTTCCCTTCCACCTGCGCCTGCCTGTCACCCAGGCCTCTGCACGTGCCCGGCTCCCCGCAGCAATGCCCTGTCTCTGCTCCTTCCCTGGCAATGCCCACTTTCAGGCACTGCCTCTGCGGACCCTCCTCGTGGGTGAGACCTTACAAGCCCAGCTCCCCCACCGCACCCCCCACCACCACCACCTTCCCCGTCACAGGGCCTGCGGCTCTCCGCACCCCGGGACTGTGCTGAGCAAACAGGGGGCGCTCAGGAAGTGTGTTTGCTGGACAGAGAGCTGGTGGGATACGGAACCCGCTGGGAGGACTTTGAAGACCTGAGTCCAGCCTGTGGGTTTCACCAGGGTCCCTTTCACAGCAGCAGCCGGCTGCCCAGGCGTGGCCGTCCTCACGATCCAGAATCAGGACTTTGGGAGGCGGCTCATACTCTCAGGGGCATGTACAACCAGCAAAAAGCTCCTCCTGTGCTGAACCCCAATCTGCCCCCTCATTTCCCCCCAGAGCCCCGCGAATAAGGCTCGCCCCTCTGATACACGGCAGCACCCTGCATCCGTGAGGACAGCCAGCCGGTGCCCTCTCTTCCAGAGCAAACATCCCCAGTTCCGCCAGCTCTTCCTTCTGCAAACACGGCTTCCACTTTTCCCTCCATCCTCACCACTGGCCTCTGAATGGAGGCCAAGTTCAGGCACTTGAAAATGTGCACAGCTAACTAGAGAGCCCCAGGCTGAGCCCGAAATACCAGGCTGGGGGGGGGGGGGACCTGCAGGGGACACAGCGGTCCCTCCTGCGTGCAGGGACTTCTCCGGCCAGCCCGGCCTCCAGTCGCCTCTGGTCACCCCCGCTCTCTGGGCACCGCACACTCTTGGTTCACGATGAACCAACGTGTGATTAAACCCCAGGCCCTTCCACACTCACCACGCTTTAGACCCACGTGCAGACCAAAGACGTCCACTCGAGAACGTCCACCTGCGTGCCAGAATCAGGACGTTTTCACTCTATGGACCCATTACAGGAGCCACTGGGCGAGTTAAGAAACAAATGACTTATTTTAGGTTGACCTTGAAAACCCTTTCAAGAGACAGAAAGACTGTGAAAACAGCTTCCTTCCCCAAACAGGTAGAGAATAACAAGCCACTAGTTACTACAAAGGTATCTCTATACAACTATCAAAATAGAAACGCGATGAAATCTAAAATTAAATTTGTATCTCAATAATAATGGGAAGAGGTCAATTAAGGCAAGAGAGTCATCTGGATGTCACTAGAGAGGACATGCTTTCTTTGAAAAAAAAAATTTTTTATTGATTTTCAGAGAGAGGAAGAACGGGAGACAGAGAAAGAGAAACATCGATGACAGAGCAGACCACAGATGGGCTGCCTCCTGCACACTCCCTTCCGGGATCCAGTTGGAAACCCAGGCATGTGCCCTGATGGGAAATCGAACCAGCAACCTTTGGGGTGCACAGACAACACCCCACCACCTGAGCCACACAGCCCAGGGCAGGAGAGGACATATTTTCAAGTTGATTTCAGAGCCATATGGAGTAGAAAAAGGGAAGATCCTTTGTATATAAGTTGACATCTGTGTGCTCTGTGGTCATTTCAGCATTAAAACAGTTGCTACTGTTTTATAGACTCTTCATCTAAGCAAATTACTGTTTTCAAAAGTAGCTGACAGAGGCCTACTAGATGATTTAAATAGATATGGCATTTAGTTATTAGAGAGGTGCCACAGAATTTCCTTTCCTAGTGCCAACTCGCAGACCACGCGAAAACCATGTCGTGTGGAGGTGCTTGGCATGGCTATTTCCTTCCCATAATGCGGCGCGATGCCAACACTTCAGAAAGACTGCCACTAAGATGCAGGCTCATTATTCGGAGGGCCCGAATTGCTACCGAAACCCAGATATGATGCTGAAAAGGAATGTTGACCAAACAGAAAAAGAGCCTTTGAAATGAGAGCTTTGTTATAAGAAAAACGCCTCTCTCATCGATGTTTCTAACTCTATTCCTCTTCCTTCCTCTCTGTGAAAAATCAATAAAATATATTTTTAAAAAAGAATTTTAAATGAAACTGGTTTGGCTCAGTGGATAGAGCGTCGGCCTGTGGACTGAAAAGTCCCAAGTTTGATTCCCATCAAGGGCACGTATCTTGGTTGCAGGCACATCCCAGTATGGGGTGTTGCAGGAGGCAGCTGATCAATGTCTCTCTCTCATCGATGTTTCTAACTCTATCCCTCTTCCTTCCTCTCTGTGAAAAATCAATAAAATATATTTTTAAAAAAAGAAAAGAAAAGAAAAACGCAATGTGATGACTCACTGATCAAACACGTAGCATCATCACCCGAGGAAATGGGAAACTGGGTGGAAATCTGGAACTGGGTTGAGAAGGACCTGAGTGGCACTTTAACCACTGCCAACCTCTGAGACTGGGTTCAGCGGCAGCGCGAGCGGAGCACAGGTTGCTTCAGAGAGGCCTGGCACAGGCCAGGCTGCATCCGGCACCTCGGAGTCACAAACATAAACGTCTCGCACCAGGAGACTCTGACCCCCCACTCTGAGGGCACTGACTCCTGCTGACCTGAGCCCAGTGCTGGGCTAGCCTCAGGGCCCCGTTTCCTGGAGGCCCGGCTGGGAAGACTGTACAGTGGTACCTCGAGATACGAGTTTAATTCATTCCATAACCTCGAGGCGTGGAAAACTATGAGACGCTCGAGTCTCGGTAAACTGATGGGTCGTGTGCAGCCGGCCGATCCGCGCGATGACTCCTATTTCAAATGTTGCTCGTATTTCAAAGCAAAAATCGCTTGCTCGACGGTTCGTATCTCAAAAATCTCGTATGTTAGGGCACTCGTATCTCGAGGTACCACTGTAGGAAAAAACATCTTCTTTAAAAAGGCACTGAGCTGGCCTACGAGAGAGGGAGGCTCCCATGAATCAACTCCTTTTCCCGAGTTCCGGCTCTTTCCTCTTCGATGCATAAAGAACAGCGAATGTGTCCCGACTTGATACACACGAGCGAAGTTTACAGAAATTCCCCATCAGCACGTGGGCACTGTCTTCCTTCCACTTGGCTCTCGGGTCTGAAGTATTTCAACTATTTCCATTTTCAAACAGCAAGCGAGCCTGCAGGACGCACCCGGACGTGTTATGTAAACTGTGGGGGGCAAGAGAGGAGCAGCTAAGCAGCGACGACGCAGAGAGCGTGGCTGCTCTGAGCATAAAACTCCTTCTTTGGTGTTTATCTTGCTGGCGACGAGCATGGGAATCCCCAAAACATTTCCTATTTCCTCTCAGTGTCCGCAGACAGCTGTCACTGCCACGCTAGCGCTCGGGAAAGGCCAGACTTACTTCCTCCTTCTGTCTGCCCGGTGAGAAGAGGCCATTAATCACGGTTATAACCCAGCAGCTCTGTCCTCACTCTGCCCCGATGGGAGGTACAGTGGCCGCACATCAGGCATCTACACCTGTGAGCGAGCCTGGGTAAGTCCCTCACACAACAGGCCTTCCTATTGTAAACGGGTATTTCTCCACCGAGCCACGCTGGCCAGCTTAAAGGTAAGTTTCTCTTTCCCTATCAGCTTGCAAAAGGGATGATCCATCAAAAAGACAGGCTGAGGGTTCAAATCTCCCTCTAAACCAGCGGTTCTCAACCTGAGGGTCGAGACTCCTTTGGGGGTCAAACGACCCTTACACAGGGGTCACCTAAGACCATCGGAAAATGCAGATATTTACATCACGATGCATAACAGTAGCAAAATTTCATGGTTGGGGGTCGCCACCACATGAGACACTGTATGCAAGGGTCGCGGCCTTAGGAAGGTTGAGAACCACTGCTCTAAACGCTCTCCAGGATTTTAAAGTTCAATAGCAGAGAAGGTGATTATTAAACCCTTGAGAACACCTTACAGGTTTCTTCTTCGCAGAGAAGATGCTATCTGCTGAAGGTGGGCCATGAACTTGGGAAAAAGACAAAGTCAGGAGAGTGCGCGGTCATGTGGCACAGACCCTCCCGACCCTCAGCCTGTAGCGATGGGCGCCCTCTCTAAGCGAGTCCTCTGGGGACACGTGGAGCACAAAGGACCTCCGGACCAACAGTCTGCGACAGCCCCTTAGGAAATGCCACACTCCTTGCTCTCTTGCCACCACTGAACTGACTTCCTGTCAGGAATCCTAGCCATCCGAGCTGCTGACGAGGAAAGTGGAAGCGGCCTGCGCAGAGAGCGGGAACGGCCAGGAGTCACCCAGAGGAGGAGTCACCCAGAGGACGGGATGTGCTGTGTCCCGAGGCTGGCGAGGGGCCTCGAACCCTGAGACGTAGCCGTGCGGAGTAACCGTTCACCGAGTGAAGCAGTGGCTGCGGTAGGCGTCCTTTCTCGGCATGCGCTTCTTGGGAGGCGCTGTGGATAATGCCACAATTATAGACTGTCTCACCCTCAGGCCAGCGCACACCCTCACTGAGCAGAGACAGTGTCTTTGTAGACCCTCTGAGGATGAGAGTCAGGAGACACAGGTTTCCATCCTGCCCAGACAACTCAAATACAGTGGTACCTCGAGATACGAGTGCCCTAACATATGAGATTTTTGAGATACGAGCTGTCGAGCGAGTGATTTTTGCTTTGAAATATGAGCAACATTTGAGATAGGAGTCATCTATCTAGTGATTTTTGCTTTGAAATATGAGCAACATTTGAGATAGGAGTCATGTTCATCTCGGATCGGCCGGCTGCACACGACCCACCAGTTTACCGCGACTCGAGCGTCTCATAGGTTCCCACGCCTCAAGGTTACAGAACGAATTAAACTCGTATCTCGAGGTACCACTGTACTCAGAAATACGCTCTGTCCCCAATCTGGAAAGTAAGACGACAGCTCATTTCAGAGGTGCCCAGCCAGGTACTCTGCTAGGATGTTATTTGGGGGCAAAACTTCTCCTCCATCATGGAAGATGGCAGGGATAATGCCACATTCTCAAGTCCGCTATGAAAATGAGGTGAAGAGTTCCTTTTAGAGACGCCGAATAGAACATTCCATGTTTTTCTTAAAGTGAGAGGATCCCCACCAAACACACCTGGCACAGAGAACTTGCAGCACCTTTACAAAAATCATACAATGGTCTGCCATACCAACAGCTATTTGCCCCCAAAATAGTCCTAAGTGGCACACAGGGAGAAGACTTACTAAAGAGACAAATCAAAGAAACAATGCTGTACTGTGTTCCAAATGAGACGGTATTTTTTTAAAAATGCTGATCTATAGTGCAAAGAACATTGCTGCCATTAGCAATGATAAGTGCTAGATCAGTGGTTTCTCAACCTGTGGGTCGCGACCCATTTGGGGGTCAAATGACCCTTTGACAGGGATCGCCTAAGACCATCAGAAAACACAGATATTTACATTACAATTCATTAACAGTAGCAAAATTACAGTTATGAAGTAGCAACGAAAATAATTTTATGGGTGGGGGGTCACCACCACATGAGGAACGGTATTAAAGGGTCGCGGCATTAGGAAGGTTGAGAACCACTATTCTAGATGCTTCTGCCTGGTGAACCTAATGTCATTAAGAAGATATTCCAGAACTGACTATGGCACTCAGCCCGCCTTGCGACACACGCCGCCTCAGTAAGGTACAATAGGCCAGGACGTGGTGCTTTCTGCGCGCTCCCCTCTGCCTCTCAGGACCGCCGGGGACATCTGACCTTGAGCGCAGCCCGCGCCGAAAACCGTGTCCACATGTCTCCAGCTCCCCCTCCCACGTGCACTCTGCCATCCACCCTCGACCAAACTGTCTAAATTACATGCAGATTTCGGCGAGGCCATAATAACTTCAAGATGGGCTACATTTTCAGCATTCTGGTCAGAGGCTGCTTTCTGCCCGCCGCACCCTCCTTCCAAGTTATTTCAGGCTCGCATATTTCATTTTCACATCTCAGCGGGACGCCCATCACAGAACGTTTACTGGTGAGGTCTGGAGGCAGCACGCGGGGGATGGCGAACGAGCATGTCGAAACCGCATACTGCAGGCGTGCGTCCTCGAGAATGAAAAAGGATGCCTTTTTGTGCTCAAGATGTATAAGCTGTCTCCACGGTGCAAGCCCCACGTGAATACCACAACCTAATTAAAGATGAAGAGCGTAACAAGCGGTATTAAAACGTCGGTTTTGATTCATTCTCCTCCAACTTAGGTTTTTATCGAATGTCCTGTCTCATTAATAGCTTCGAGAGACATAATGAGTGCACGCACCTCCTAATCTCACCAAATTCGGGAGAGAGCTGGGAGAATTCGCCCGGGGAATTTCGGGAGGTGGGAGAGCAGAGAGGGCCGGGCAGGCAGGTGGAAGGGGCTGTGAGAAGATGCTGAGTCTGGAGATGAATGTTCTTAGACTCCCAGCAAAAACGAGACTGTTTTTAAAGATCTCAACCCCGCACTCCCTTGAGATGCAATTCCTACCTTGGCGAACATTTGTTTCTAGGAAGTTCTTTCTTTGGGTCTAACCCCGCTTTAGGAGCCTGTGAGCTGTGGAGTCACGTGGGGTGCCTTGCTCAGAAGGCCCCCACTTGCTTTAACGCTGGCTGTTGCCATCTTGCAATTCTTAATAGTTTTATCTTTGAACTTGGGTTGTAAGTGAAGCTGATGGGACAATGAAGCCTGCGTGAGAAGGGAAGACACACCTACAAGGCGGGCACCCTCCTCCCCTCTGCCCTGTTTACATGCGGCCCCATGAGCTCAGCGTTCTCGTGGTCCCAGGATGAACAGAGACTCAAGTTCAAGGAAGGCATGTTGTATCTGAACTTGATGGAGCAGGGGTCCTGACAGCCCTGGAAGTCTATTCATTTGAACCACAGCTTGTGGAGTCCTCTTCAAAGTTTTTATTGATCTTTTTAGACAGAGAGGAAGAGAGTTGAGCATCAACCTATGAACCAAGAGTCACAGGTTCGATGCTCTGTCAGGGCACATGCCCTAGTTGCAGGCTCAGTCCCCAGCAGGAGATGTGCAGGAGGCAGTCGACCGATGTTCCTCTCTCATCATTGATGTTTCTGTTTCTCCCTCCTTCTCCCTTACTCTTGGAAATTATTTTGGAAATATATTTCTTTGTAATAAAAGCATGCAAAAAGTTCCCCCAAAGTGGCAGCTGGTAGTCGTGGATACCTCTACAATTTAAGGGGTCTGAGAAGTTTTTATTTAAATGATCCTCTACCACCTGGTGGGGTAGCTCACTGGTTGAGCCTCAACCTATGAACCAGGAGGTCACAGTTTGATTCCTGGGTTGCAGGCTCATTCCCTAGTAGGGGACATTTCTATCTCTCTCTCTCTGTCTCTCTCCCTTTCTCTTCCTCTCTGAAATTATTTTTTAAATATATTTAAAAAAATAAAAATAAATTACCCTCTACCCAAAACTCCCAATAGAAATCCCCATATCCCCCTTTTTCATCCTAAACTGTCCATTCACAGGATTAAGGGTAAAAGAATTTGCAAAGGGTACTATAGAACTACATAAATAGAATGAAATGTCCCTGTCATTGTGCACAGCTATGTCAGCTGCCTCGAACTCTTGAAGTGACGCTAAATGCGAGAACGAGGAGCAAGTTAAAATGGCTGAGCCATTAGGTGAGCCGATCTGAAGGTTCGCTGCCTCACCCCGGCATGCAACGACTGTTTCCGGGTTTCTCGGTGCTCGCAGAGCACAGGGAAAACTGACTCTCTGTCTGGTGGGGCTTGTTGGTTGGGGTTTGGCCCCTGCACTGAGAGGTTAC